>BQNB010074350.1:7039-31822 GCA_026074375.1 Tanacetum coccineum | reverse complement strand
TGTAGCATATATACCCTCTCCATGCCTTGGAGAGGGTGGTTGGTTGTTTCATTTCTCATTTCACACACATAATAATATTATCATCCATTCTATATTACTTTCTCTCTCAAGAGACTTTCCAACCCACTTATCTCTCTAGTTCTTGCATAATATCAAAGATTACTAGTATTCTTCAAATATATATAGGAGGGGGAGAACGAATTTGTATAGGAAAATATAAAAAAAATTAATTAATTAAAAAAGGAGGTGATTGGATCGGTTATAAAGAAAGAAAAAAAAACAAATCTAATTACAATTAGGATTCTAGGTAGTATAAATATAAGATCAATAAATCCCTAAAACACTTTTCTCTCATCTCTTTTGTTGTTTGGCCGAAACCCTCAAGAAGAAGAAAAAAAAGATTTTTTTAATCAAGAACTAGTTGGTGATTTAGTGTTCAAGAATCAAGATTTATGTATGTTCGTTAACCCTAGTTGTTTAATATGGTGGATCATTAGGGTTTTAAAAACTTCTATAATTAAGGATGTATTAATCATGATAGAGCGATTAGGGTTTAATTAGGATCATATTGGTGTAAATGGTTTGGGTTAGATCGCGTTAACTTATGATTTTAAGTTGAGCAGAATTTAGGGTTGTGTTCAACTGATGATATCTTGATGATAGAAACATGTTTTGATATGATTCAAAAGCCTAAATTATATTTCAAAGAGTCTATTTTTCAAAAAGTCTGGCCTCAAATGATTTGGAGTTTTAAAAGTTGGTTAAATAATGGTTACAATAAAAGTTGTCAAAATAGTAAATACGGGTCAGAATTATGTCATGTTTGGGAGGGTAAAACCCTAACTTAAAAGTGGAATTAAGGTTAGACAATCTACAGTGATTAGGTTCTATATGTATATAAAGAAACCGTAGAAGGATAGCTTCTGATTGTGTATTTAAGTATGGTAGTTAGGGCCATACTTTTTAGTGTGCAATCAGATCTGAATCTGGACAGTTTTGAAGTTTGATTTTATTTGGGATAGTTTCACATGTAATGAGCATTTGGGAATCTCAAGTTAGTTAGTAAACTCATAAATAAACTTAGATGATTTTTGGTATAATTTATGGAGGTCAGCAAGTAAGGTTTTTAAGTTACTAAAGATACACTAAAATAATGCATTTTTGAATAAATTGTAGTTAACTAGTGTAATGTGTTAATGAGGTGGTTGAGGTTGGGCATGGTGTCGGGGTGACCCATGATGGTTAATCAAACCCTTAGACATCCATCATATGTGTGTTACATGGACTAAAGCTTTTTTCTTGGTCGCGTGTAACCGTGTTTATTTATTTGTATAGTTGCGTGATAGGAATTGGAAGCTGCGTTATGAGCATTCAGGTGAGTTACATAGTCCCATTTTTACTGTGTTTTAAACTTGGGATGGAAATGATGCAAGTGTTGAAATATGTTTTAAATTGCTGTGATTATGTGTTAGTGTAAATGCATGGACTATTATGTGACTGATATGCGTTATGTGCTACATGTTATGTGATATGATATTGATGTATTGTTGCCTAGTCAGGAGGGTTACTTGCGGGTATCCATGGCCTGAGCTAGAGGGAAAAGGATTTAGTATAATCTAAGAGCGATTGAGGTCATCTGCTTGGTGTTTGTGTGGTTGATTGTATTGAATTGCATGTTAGCTTGTATGTTAGTTAGCATAATTGTCATGCGAAAGTATTGTTTTATAATCACAGTAATTCAGTTAATGATTTTGGAAAAGGATTGAATATGTGTGTCTGAAAACCTATGTTTCTCACCAACCATTGTGTTGACGTATAAGCATCATTTTCAAGTATTCAACAGGATGAGATTAAAGTTAGGAAAAGTGGCTGGCGAAGTTTAGTTATCTAGATTTCGTTATTTGTTTTGGATGATGAATGTTAATTGTTTTGCTTTGTTAGGATGTATAAATGTTTTCATGTCATGACGTTGGCATGAACTGTCTTCATTTCAATGTCAGACGCCTTTTTGATTTTGTTGATGTGTTTGGATATTTTCATGAAACTGCGTGTCTATACCTTGTGTTTTATGGATGTTTTTGTTTCTCTATATAGATGTCAATGTGTTGTGATGATTCTCTTTCTCGCCACGCCTCGCGTTTCTGCCTTGGCAGGGTGTGACAGATTAGTATCAAAGCTAATGGTTATAGAGAAGTAGGTGGTTGAGCCTAGACTATAATCTAGGGGTCCTTCATGTAGATGCATTTAGGGCTTAAGTGTTTGATGCTATAACTGCTATGCTTCCCTTCTATTTTTGCATAGCTTATATATCTCGTATTTTGCTAAGTTGTCATATTAGTTATTTTGCCTACTATTATCTGATATGATATATATTACTTTCTTAGTATTTTAGCTATGTTTTTCCCCCACCCGTAAGAAGTCTCGTTGGGGAACCGTTTTCCCAACTGGACTTAGGAGTTATAAGGATCCATAAGAGGAGCCTCTTGTGGAACCGAAGGAGATAGGATAGTTGATCGTTTGTCAGATGCGTGTAATAGGACTGGACCCACAAAGTCAGGTGATTCTTGTGAAGGCAAAGTCAAACCTAAGCGAGGCCCAACATAAGTTTATCCCGTCATTTACCTCGTTATGTTGTTATTGATTATTTCTTTCGGATATTTCGTATTTTGGGAGTCGTTGCAAGAGTTTCGTTCCTTTATGTCGTTTTGATTTTATTTTGATATAAGTAAGTAGTCATTTGATGGAGCATCCTTTATGTGTTAAGTTGGAGTAGTTTAAGATGTGCAATGTGGTATATGTGCTTATATGTGAATTATGATTGAAATGGGTAATCTTGGAAGTAAGTACACGTGTGAAAGGAGGCACTTATAATTATGGTGGCCAACATAATTATAAAGGCATCACACACGTAGACTTGTGACCATGATTGCATTTATTTGTGTTTGGTTATACGGTGGTAGTGTAATATATTTTCCATTTTGATATGTGTATTCACGATAAGGATGGTGGTATGGGTAGAGAATTATTCTCTTACCCTAATTGGGAGATATGTTAAATTGAGTTGTATAGATAGTAAGTTTCTCTTCTATCTAGTATTTGCGGATACCTAGTATTACTATTATAGAGGTTGCTCGTTTGCTCGGTTATTTGTTCGAATTTCCTAAGTCTAAGCTTAGCATCCCTTCATCGTATTTTGTTAGTAAGGATACCCGATTTTTCCTATTCGATGTCTTGATGTATATTGGTTGTTCGGATCTGCTCTTTTGGATATAGGCGCATTTCGTTAGTTCTTTCGTTGCATTGATTACTCGTATGAGTATCAAACTTTTCTTTTAAGCACTAATTGTTCCTAACATATTAGTGTGGATCATTACTCCCTTGGTTGTATATCCCTTGGTTTTCGTAAGCCGTTGGCGACGTGTTAGTATCGATGCTTTTAGGTTTGCTCTGTTGATCGTTATTTTGGATAAGACCTTACGTTTTCTTTTGGGTACGTAACGTCTTGCATGAGTTTTCTTGTATGAGTTCGTTTGATTTTATTTTGAGTATATGGTTCCTGGTATTTTCTTTCGTTTTCAAACAATAGAATTGTGTTAGAGTCTGTACGGTGTTTTACGATCCCTTTCGATATTATGGTGTCCTTTGTTTGAGTAACATATTTTATAATTGATGTCTAATTATAAAACCTTTTGATTGTATTGAGTTTTTGTGTTTAGGAAAAAATGTGTTAAAATGATCTTTGTAAATAGAATATGTTAAATGGCTAAGGCAAAATAGGGATATGAAAATTGTTAAGTGGTTATTAAATTTTAAATTTTATTATAAAAAGCAAGTTTAAAGTGATTTATAGTGGTAAGGTACGATACACCATTAGATACCATTCTCTTGATTTTATTGACAACAGAATGAATTTATAAACGATTAATTTAAGACAATTTTATTTATTATTTAAAATGATTTTTATACTTAAAGTGACTTTCTTTATTTTAAATTAATTTTTATAAAAACATTATTTAATTTGGTCTTTCGAGTAAAGTCGAAAATTAGTATAAGAATTTTCGTATTTCGTAATGATTTTTTTTATGTGTTCTTTTGTCGTGGTATGCCTGTTGATTTTATTTCGTTTGCGCTTTCACTCAGTGCATATATGTATTCTTTATTTCAAATGATTCTTATGTCATTTGATCCACGTCTATTTGCATATGTGAAATCTCTTATATGCATAATAGCCTTTGACTCGATATTCGTTTGTTATCCTATTCGGTTCTTTGTAACCCTTGGAGTTCGTTGACACCGTTGAGTCGTGGAAGCTTTGATGTGATTGTGGGAATGGACTGGTTGTCCAAGAGGAAGTTTGTGATAGTATGTCATGAGAATGTGGTTAGGATACCGTTAGAAGGTGATGGGATACTTCGAGTTTAAGGGGAACGTACTTTGGGAGCCGCCAAATCCCTAATGAACGCTAAGATAGATGAACCTAGGATAAGTGATATACCGGTGGTGCGAGAATTTACTGATGTGTTTCCGGAAGATTTGTCGATGACCACCACGACGACAAGTTGAGTTCCGTATAGATTTGGTTCATGGAGCGACACCAGTCGCGAAGTCTCCATATCGTTTGGCACCCTCAGAAATGTAAGAATTATCTGGGCAACTTCAAGAGTTGCAAGACAAGGGTTTCATACGACCTAGTCATTTTCCGTGGGGAGCACTTGTGTTATTCATGAAGAAGAAGGATGGCTCTTTTTGCATGTGTATTGATCATAGGGAATTGAACAAATTAACTGTTAAAAACCGTTATCCACTCCATAGGATTGATGACTTATTTGATCAGTTACGAGGAGCGTGTCCTTTCTTAAAGATAGATTTTTGGTCAGGTTATCATCAGCTACGAGTGCATGAGGATGCCATTCCAAAGACCGCATTTCGAACGAGATACGGACATTTTGACTCTACGGTTATGACTTTTGGGTAAACCAATGCACCAACAGTTTTCATGGACTTAATGAACCGGGTTTGAAAACTGTACTTATGTAGGTTTGTCATCGTATTCATTGATGACATTCTAGCCTACTCAAAGTCGAAGGAGGAACATGAAGTTCATTGAAGTTAGTGTTCGAGTCACTAAGGAAGGAGAAGTTGTATGCTAAGTTTTCTAAGTGTGAGTTTTAGTTGGAAGAAGTTCATTTTCTTGGTCACGTGGTTAACCATAACATATTCACGTAGACCCGAGTAAGAGTGAGGCAGTGAGGAATTGGATGATTATTCTTAGGATTGGCAAGTTACTACCGACGTTCATCACGATTTTTTTTAAGATTGTTGAACCCCCTTACTTCCTTAACTGAGAGGAATCAAAAGTATGAGTGGAGCATAGAACAAGAAGAGGCTTTTCAGACTTTGAAGAATGATTTGTGTGATACTCCGATAAAGCAAATGTAGTGGGTGATGCGTTGAGTAGAAAGGAGAGAGTGAAATCAAGACGTGTAAGAGGAACGATACTGGCAGCCCAAAGTGAGGCGTTCAAGCAAGAGAACGTACTCGCATAAAGGTTACATGGTTTAGATCAACAGATGGAAAGAAAAGGAGATGAGAGTTTGTACTTTATGGATCGAATTTGGGTTCTATTAGTAGGAAGTGTAATGGATGAGGCCCATGCATCAAGATACTTGGTACATTCGGGAGCGGATAAGACGTACTATAACCTTGGAGACATGTATTGGTAGCCATGTGTCGAAAAGGGATATAGCTACCTATGTTAGCAATTGTCAGATTTGTTTAAGAGGTGAAGGCTGCAATGTCAAAGACTTTTGGCTTGCTGCAACAGCCTGAGATACTTGAGTGAAAATGAGATAGAATCACCATGGATTTTATCACTAAATTTCCAAGGTCAAAGTAGTGAGTATGATGTGATTTGGGTGATGGTCGATAGACTGGCCAAGTTAGCTCATTTTCTAGCTATACAAGAAGATTTCAAGATGTGAAGTTGGCAAGGATTTATATTGAAGAGATAATAGCAAGGAATGGAATTCTGGTGACTGATCCAACACTATTGAGATGGATGATTTACCTTGTGGTTTTGGCAGACGCTGCAGAAAGTGTTAGAGACGCGATTGGATTTGAGTACTGCTTAGCATCCTCAAGCGGATGGACAAAGTGAACGTATGATTCAGACTTTGGAAGATATAATGAGGGCATGTGTTATCGATTTTGATGGTAGTTATCATTTGAGAATTCAGTGTGCTCCATTTGAAGCTTGTATGGAAGGAAATGTAGGTCGCATGTTCTATGGGCAAAGATTGAAGAGAGTAGTTTGACTGGACTTGAGTTAGTACAAGAAACGATTGATAAGGTAGTGTTGGTAAAAGAAAAGCCTAAAGCGGCGAGAGATTGTCAAAAGAGCTATGTTGATTATAGGCATAAGCCGTTAGAGTTTGAGGTGGGAGATTGGGTATTGTTAAAGGTGACGCCTTGGAAGGGCGTAGTTCGTTTTGAAAAGAAGGGTAAGTTAGCACCGAGATATGTAGGACCGTTTGAGATCATTGAAAGGATTGGCCTTGTAGCGTATATGTTGAGGTTACCTGAGGAGTTGAGTAGCGTGCATGACATTTTCATGTGTCAAATCTAAAAAAGTGTCTGGCGGATGCTAATTTGCATGTGCCATTGAATGAGATCAAGGTCGACAAGACACTTCGTTTTGTCGAGGAACCTGTATAGATTATGGATCGAGAAATTAAGAAGTTAAAACATAGGAGAATAGCGCTTGTGAAAGTTAGGTGGAATTCGAAATGTGGTCCTGAGTTTACTTGAGAACACGAAGAACAGATGAGGATTGAGTATCCACAGTTGTTCGTGGACCGAGTTGTTGAGCCTGCTAGTTAAATCTCAGGATGAGATTTCCTCAAGGAGGGGATACTGTGACATCCATGATTTAATCAGGTTAGTGATACCTTTAGAAATGGTTAAGAGTTCATTTTGTGTGATTTCTTGTGTGCTATGTGTTATATATATGTGCTAAGTGGTTTGAATAGGTGTATGATATCATTTTGAGGTGAATGATCATCTCTTTTTGAGTGTGTTTGTGTTTGGTGATAAGTATTCCATTTGTTCACGTATAGTGATAATGGAAAGGAATGACGTATTGCATGCAATGCTACGTCAATAGTTGGATGATTCTGTGTTAAGCGTTTATGGGAAACGTATCATGTTGGAAATATGTGAGGTGAGTGAAATTTGGGTATTTTTAGTAGACTTTCTAAATATAGAAAGTGAAATGTGAAATGGAAAGTTATTTTTAGAAGGATTAGTAAGTTGCGTTTATGTAAAAAGGTTTACCCAAATTAGCTTAGGTTTTTATGAAAACTTAAGGTAATGAAGATAATTATGTAAATAATAATAATTAAAAAAATAAAAAATTTATATATAGGGGAGTTTATTCGGCCGGTTAGGGATAAAAGAAAAAAAAAGGAAAAAAAAGTTTGACTATATTTAGGATTCTAAGGATTATAAATACAAAACCAATAAAATCCTAAATCACTTTTCTCTCCCTCTCTCCCTGAGTTCGGTCGAAGCCCCCAAAAAAGAGAAAAAAAATAATTTTTTTTTATCAAGATTCAAGGTGTGATTCAAGTGTGATCAAGTAAAGGTTTAGGTATGTTTCAATTAAGATTTTGTTTAATCTTTTTGAAATCATGTAACAAATAATGTGATGGATCTAGGGTTTACATAAAATAAAGATTATATATGAACTTTAATGATGGTATAATGATTAGGGTTAGTTTAGGGCTATGATCATGCATGTTGCATGTTAGGGTTTGCATTAGAACATGACTTAGAGTTGAGCAGAATTTAGGGATGTGTTCAACTGATGATATCTAGATGTTAAAACCGTTTTTTATATTATTCAAGATCCTAAATTGTAGTTCAAAGAGTCTATTTTTCATAAAGTCCAGCCTCGAATGATTTTGAGTTATAAAAGTTGGTCAAATCTTGGTTACAAGAAAAGTTGTCAAATCAGTAAATACGGGTCAGAATTAGGTCATGTTTAGGAGGGTAAAACCCTAACTTAAAAGTGGAATTAAGGATAGACAATCTACAGTGATTAGGTTCAATATGTATATAAAGAAACCCTAGAAGGATAGCTTCTGATTGTGTGTCTAAGTATGGTAATTAGGGCCATACATTTTAGTGTGCAATCAGATCCGAATTGGGACAGTTTTGAAGTTGGATTTTATTTGGGATAGTTGCACATGTAATGAGTAGTTGGGAATCACAAGGTAGTTAGTAAACTCATAAATGAACTTAGGTGATTTTTGGTATAATTTATGAAGGTCAGCAAGTAAGGTTTTTAAGTTAGTAAAGATACACTAAAATTCTGCATTTTTGAATAAATTGTAGTTAACTAGTGTAATGTGTTAATGAGGTGGTTAAGGTTGGGCATGGTGTCGGGGTGACCCATGATGGTTAATCAAACCCTTAGACATCCATCATATGTGTGTTACATGGACTAGAGCTTTTAGCTTGGTCGCGTGTAACCGTGTTTATTTATTTATATAGTTGCGTGATAGGAATTAGAAGCTGCGTTTTGAGCATTCAGATGAGTTACATAGTCCCACTTTTTACATTGTTTTAAACTTGGGATGGAAATGATGCAAGTGTTGAAATGAGTTTTAAATTGCTGTGATTATGTGTTAGTGTAAATGCATGGACTATTATGTTACTGATATGTGTTATGTGCTACATGTTTTGTTATGTGATATTGAGATGTTGCCTAGTCAGGTGGATTACTTGCTGGTATCCATGGCCTGAGCTAGAGGGAAAGAGATTTGGTTATGTGATGTGATATTGAGATGTTGCCTAGTCAGTAGGGTTACTTGTGGGTATCTTTGGCCTGAGCTAGAGGGAAAAAGGATTTGGATTGAATTGCATGTTATCTTGGATGTTAGTTAGCATAATTATCATGCAAAAGTATTGTTTTATAATCACAGTAATTCAGTTTATGATTTTTGTAATGGATTGAATATGTGTCTCTGAAAACCAATGTTTCTCACCAACCATTGTGTTGACGTATAAGCATCATTTTCAGGTATTCAGCAGAATAAGATTAATGTTAGGAAAAGTGGCTAGATAGACCGTAGGCAGCTGGCAAAGTTTAGTTATCTAGATTTCATTATTTGTTTTGGATGATGAATGTTAATTGTTTTGCTTTGTTAGGATGTATAAATGTTTGCATGTCATGACGTTGGCATGAACTGCCTTCATTTCAATGTTAGACGCCTTTTGGATTTTGTTGATGTGTTCGGGTATTTTCATGACACTGCGTGTCTATATACCTTGTATTTTATGCATGTTTTAGTTTCTCTATATAGACGCCAATGTGTTGTGATGATTCCCTTTTTTGTCGCGCCTCGCGTTTCTGCCTTGGCGGGGTGTGACATGTGTAGCGTATAAATCGTGAAAGGATCAATCCTAATCCCAATCCCAATCCCATTTGACCCCACTGCAGCAGGTAAAATCTATATCAACGCTTGTGATTCTATAACCATAGATTAGACTAAATATTATAGCAACTAAACAATTCCAATAAGCATCCCAAACAAATGAATACCCAAAAAGATGCCAAAATAACTTTTTTCATAACATTTTAACCACATTTATCTCAAATTGATCTAAGATTTTATATATGTAACTAAACTTAAAACCCATACACATAATCTCACTAAAAAAATACCCGCCAAAAAAGCAGTAATTTTTTTATATCTGATCGAACTCAATATCTTTTATCGTATTTATCATCTTCATATTCATCTGCATATCTCATTCTCCACACTCATAGAAACTTCTTCAAAACTAAATAAGTAGGAAACCAATTCCAAACATCTCCAAATGCTTTATCCCAAACACTTGTTTAAAAAAGGGTTAAGAAGACCCCAAAAAATACAACAAAGATCCCTAACTACTCAAACCCATAATGAAAATCGAGATTCAAACAGTATAAGAAAACCCCTAAATAATAAACCTATAACAAAATTGTTTAAAAAAAGATTTTCAATATTAATTTAGACATCATGCCCGAGATTGTTGCTGCCGGAAATCAATTGACGCTGCTACTTTTTTTTATTTTGGCTTGAGCTTGATAAATCATACGGTGTGTGATGTGAGAGAGGTGTGTGATGGGGTATAATCTTTGTTGTGTTACCACCTTTCCTGCAAGAGACAAGGTAGATTATTTTAGTAATATTGTTATTGTTCATTAGATTAAAGAAGTAATTTTTAAGGTTATTATAGCTAATAAGAAATACTAAAGATCAGCTGTGTGTATAGCTTTGTGTATCAAGATTCAAGGCAATGTTTTTTTATAACTAAACCTAGTTAGTGGGATTAATAATAATTCTACTATTCATTACTAATAAAAAAATATTAAACCTAAGTTATTGTATAAACTGTGAGTGCAAAACCTATGATAAATGTTATGTTGTATAATATCATTACTTTGTGACTGTACAAGTTGATTTTAGAAGTTGTAGCATTTTGGTAAAGATTGCGTTGAGAAGGAGGAGAATGGTGAGGTTAGATAGTTTAGGAATAACGAGGACATTGGTTTAGGGATGAGCATTTGACCCAAATCCCGGTATCAAACCGGAATCGCACCGATACCGTACCGAAACGGTATTGACTCCCGATATACGGTACGCGACCGGTACCATGAATAGAACAAAAAAATTCAGGACAACTAATTCGGTACCGGTACCAAAACAGGATAGTACCGAAAAATACCTGAAATTTGAGTAGTCATAAGGAAAGAAACAAACGTCCCAAAAACCTATTGTAACAACCACAGCTTTGTCAAATCTTAAAATAATAAACCTTAACTTATTATTAATCACTGAAAATCATCAAATTGCACAAGCCGGAGTCGAACCTGCAACCTTGAGGTTGTATACACAATGGACACCCTAAGCCCAACTGCGCTAGAGGTGTCCATCGTAATACATTATACAAATAACTCAATTTAAGGAATAAATGGCTTGGGCTGGGTCAGAATTAATAAAGTGTCTAAATAGGTTAGGACCGGTTCAAATAAGAGAGGTTCAAGAAGCGAGGAAGGTATCGTTAGATTCATAATTTTGTGCTCTTTCCAATTGAGTGCTCGGTGAATTTTTACGGCTTCGTTTGAATCTCGATAAACGTGAAAACGTCATCGAAACTCACCTGCAAATTATCGTTTTTCTTTGTTTTCAATCCTTTGTACCTGCAAGACATAATAACACGTTCCAAACATATTTGTAATATAATTACTCATATTTAAGGGTTATTAGTCCATTTTATAGTATTTTTCGAGGCTAAAATGATGTGTGTTTAAGCACACATCAAATTCTCCCACACTAAGCCATTGCTGGTCCCACACGCAATGTTTATAAAACACGCTAAGAAAGTAATAATTTTAACCCCCCCTTAACTTATAACCCCTCACATCATACAAGAACAGAAAAGGTCCATCAAGAGGGAAATAAATCATTTGTTTCGAAAGCGCCCCGTTTTAACCACTTATTTATTAAAAGAGAAAAACTAAGTTTAAAAATTTATTCAAAACATATAAAAGGCTTTAAGAACGGGAGTTCGTCATCCTCGATTTTCACAATCCCCAAATCAAGCTTAAAACGAAATTAAAGCTAAATAAAAAAATTTAGATGCTAACACTACTCATAAATGTTAATTGTGTAAGCGCAGCTACTTTTCGCTCCCTTATTCCTAATTACTCTAAGGATTTTATTCAGAAAATGTCGGGTGCCACCCCTACACTTAAGAACGAAAAAATCAAATGCTAAAATTCTCAAATGTGAAAGGGGAAACTGTAAATAATAAGAAGTCACTAATCAGAGAGATCCAAAGGTCAGGGAGGATTAAACAAATAAGAAGCCATTTTATTATTTAAAGAGAGAAAGGAAAGATGTGTGTGTTTTCTAGAGGGAGAAACAACACACACTTATGAAACAATATGAATCCTACCCCTCCATGGAGGTATAGAGAGGGTATTTATAGTCCAAACACAACTAAGCTATACTAAATAGTCTAATCTAGTCCCTGTGTGTTTGGCTATTTATGAACTAATGTAATTCTGGATAAGTCAACATATTTTAAGGCTAACAATCTTCCCCCAATATGTGGACATACGGAATTACTTACAATGTTCCTAACAAGTACAAATACAACACAAATAAAGTCTTCCAAAGCACTTCCAAAGCTGAAGATGTCTTCTGAGTTCTCCTGGTCTTGAAACTTGTACTCCAGCTTGGATCTTCATTGTCTTTACTTGTTTTGGAACAATTGTAGTATGCATGAGTTGGATTAACTTCCCCGTAATTCATGCAACATGTCTTGAAAAGCTTTCTTTATAGACTCCTTTTTGGCGAAGTTTCTGAATTCGCTTCCCCCCAAACCAACATCCCTATCTTGAGCAGATTGTAAAACTTTGATGTTGCTTCAACTACCTTCTATTTGTCATTAAAGTGCACAACGGAATTTTGTAGAAGAAAAGCCACACTAAGTACTACTGGTTCTTGTCATTAGGTCTTGGTGAATATTTGTTCGGGGGTACATGCGAGAAATCAACAACAATTCTTCTCGCGTATGTAGAATACTTCACAAGCCATATTAAGTGAAGTAGTATACACTACTTCCCCCTGGAAGTTGACATGGTAACCAAATTACACATTTTCCCCCATGATGGTTTCGAACTCACGGAAGCATCATTGTTGTGTACGCACATATACATGAGAAGTTCTTGTCATAAGAACAAATATTGAAATCTAAACGAACCATTACCCTCTTGTCTTCACAAACCATAGAGGGGATGAAGCAAGAATCAAGAAAACTTGGTATAATCAAGATCTTATATATGATTGTCATTGAAGAACTTTGATAGTATAATCAAGGTCTTTGAGATGAGTGAATGATCTATTGAAGAATCTGACGAGAATATTATTGCTTAGGACTGGTGAAGTACCATTGGATCTTTGAATACACAATAATAGCTCGAAAAAGAGAATTGAGCTGATGTATCTCATCTCAACCTTTAAACTCTTTGGAGCTAACTTTATCCTCATAGATATATCTGACATTGGTTGTGACCAGCGAGAGTGGTGTGGAATTAAACGCGATGGCTAGCGCAAAGCTGAAAATTAAGTAAAAAGCTCCCGAAGATTATGGTGTTTACTTAAGCTTGCACTGTTTGTGATGACTGAAGAATGGTACGAAGATAACTCTAAAAGTACACAAAACCCGCCATCAGAAGTATAAGAAGTACAACACCTCTTGAAATTATCCACATCGACATCTGCGTGTGACACTGAGTACTACAACGTAACTCCTTTAAGTGATAGTTATCCAGGTATTCAACCAAACACCCCGACTACTGGAAACTAGATAATTCAAGTCTTAATCATCTGCTGTATACGTTCTAGTAAGTCATCGATCAATAGATTTGGTTTGAAGAAAAAGGGTAGAAAATAGAAGGAAGTCTCGATGATGAAATAAGTAGACGCCTTCGTAAAACTCACTTCAATGTCAAATAAGGGATACCAAATCAACTCCGTGATCACTTGTCATTGTAATCCACATACTTAGCCGTTTGTTATTTTAGTGAATCTTATTCGGGTCGTTTTAGCATTGAGTGTTGTGTTTGCTTTGATGTTGTGGAAGGTGTTTATGTTTGGTTCTTGGCGAAATTAGGGTATAAATCGTCTTCAATTTCGGCATAAATCGGATCTCAAAAGTGTATAAATCGCCCCCTAATATGGTATAAATCGCCCCCTTAAGAGTGTATAAATCGCCCCCTTAAGAGTGTATAAATCGCTGGTATAAACTGCTGGTATAAACCGGTGGTATAAACAACTAGTATAAATCGCTGGCTTTGACGTATAAATTGCCGTCTAGAAAACGTATTTCTTTTGTTGAATTAAGTATTACTAAGCTATAACAACACAAACTTTATGGTTTTTAACATGAAAAATTTCCACTCTTATTTTTCTTGTATAAAGCTTAAAAAGAACTATGAATCTTTCAAAATAAGCTTAAAAAACCACAAAACCCTTGTAATAAAGAGCTAGAAACATTAAAAAGAAGAAAGTTTCAAGCTTTTGTACAAAATAAGCACCATCCAAAGAACATCCACGACTTTTGGCTTAAAAATAAGCCACAAAAAATCTATAACCCATAAAATAAGCCACGAAAAACCTCAAATAAGCAAACCACAAACCGAAACACTCCTAGGCTCTGATACCAATTGTTAACATTAAAGATTCAAACCAAGAACAACGATCCGGAGGTCGGGGAGGATAAAAGAAATAGAAAGCCATATTATTAAGAATGAGAGAAAAAGGGAAGATGTGTGTGTGTTTCTAGGGAGAGAAAGGGAAAATACATACACATACACTATGAGATACAAATGATTATCCTCACCCTCATATGGAAGTATAGGAGAGGTATATATGGACGTAGTGACACCTAGCTATCCTAACTAGTCATTATTAGTCCCTACGTGTCATGCCTTATGTAAACTATTGTAATTCTGTATTAGTCGACATATTTTAAGGCTAACACAACCACTCTCAAATTTCTCTAGGAGAGAGTAGTGAAGAAAAGGGCTACCCCTGACCTAATAGAGAGTCAGAGTCAGCACATTCGTTTCTCATATTTTTTATCACTAATGAGTCTTGACCCCCCCCCCCCCCACCCACGATGGAATGTTTCGCAGGGTTTATAATGGTAATGTTGGACCCTAAAAATCTTGACTTCGAGGATTTCAAACGCACCGTGATAAAGTCAAACCTAATAGTGCCTGAACTTCACTCAGCCTTTGGGGTCATTGAACCACAATCAAAAGAGTCCCAAAGTTCTTAGACCTTTGATATGACTAAATTATCACCCTCAGTCTTCTTAGAGGCAGCGAACTAGCAATCCTTCCTAAGTTTCAAAACTAACACCAAAACCCCAAACAGAGTCCAAAGGTCTTAGACCTGTTGTGGGACTGGAATAATCATTCCTCAGACTTCTTCTGGGTTAGGCGGATTACTGCAATCTTTCCCTTCATTACAAATTCACTCTTTCAACTAACCATCTTATGCGAGAACATGAAATTAAAGGAGTTGAGAATAAGGAAGACCCACTGACTATTGAATATGGGATTCAGTCACTAGGGAATGTGAACTTGGATGAATTGTTGAAGGATCAAAAGATTGATGATGTTGAGATCATCTTCATTTGATCCTCTACTTGTGATCAAGAGATGGATTAGGTTGATTCTGATCTTGAATCAATAACTGATGATGAAATTATGTCAATATCTAGGGATGACAATGAAGAAGCTGACTCTGATCAAGAATTATCTTCTGCTGATGAAAAGGCTACTGATAATATTCTTGGGTGAAACTCTATCAATGAGGCAAAAAAGGAGGATACCAATGTTTCCGCTGCAAAACTACCAATGAAGTATCCTCTGAGTCTTCTTCCTTAATTATCTTCCATATCTTCACCAACTGATATTCAGGCTCTGATTGCTAAAGCTGTGTAGGAATAGAAGAATATTCCTAGGGTTAAGATTCTAACATTCAGACCTTAGGAGCAGTGAGAAGGTGTAAGGAGATCCAAAACACTAAGGCCCCTAGGTCAGAGTCAGACCCTCTTGGTCATTTTCCAAGAAGAATGGACTTCCTTACTGCTCAAGTTCACAATGTTGCCAAGAATCTCCCTACTCAGCTCACTAACAAATTTGATTCAGCTGCCAGCACAATTCCTATAATTATCTCAGAGGCTCTTGCACAATAGTTTCCTAATCTTCTGACTGCTACTATAAATAATTCTCTTCCTCAGGCACTCACCAATGCAGTCAAAGAAACCTTACCTAGGTTTAACATAAGAATCAGAAACTCTATCAAGGATGAAATTCCTTAAGTCTTAAGAACCTTTATTCTCAAACCCATGTACAAAGAGTGCAATTCACTAAACAAGCTAGAGACTCAGAGGTTTGTTGTCTAAGAAAAAAAGCTACAAAAATCCATTCTCAAGACTATTAGCAAATTAGTCAAGAAAAATGTCAAAAGCTAAATCAGTAAAGTCAATGGCTCTTTAGGCAATGTGCTAAGCATCAACTACAGCTGATCAAATACATAGAAAAAAAGTTATTCCATGCCTCTGTAAAAGTGCCCCGGGTTTATTTGTGTTGTTGTGTATGTGATTGATCAGCATTTAAAATACTAAGGTGGACAGGGGATTCTAATGATTCTACATGAGCTGGTGAACTTAGTATCTCAGCTTGTAAAAATCATGGACTCAACAGTACCCTCTACATAGGCTACTATTGAGGGGGAGAAGGAGTCCCAAGAAAAACCTAAGTCAACCAATATTGATGATACTCAAAGCACTAGAGTCCCTACCCCAGCTCAGGGGAAGCCACAAGCCACTGATACATTAGTTAGTCAGACTTCAATTACCTTGGTAGTTCACTCGGCTACTAAAGAACCACCAACTATAAGACTACAAGTTGTCATGGAAATTCCTAGCATTTCCCACTCTAACTCCTCTGATCTCCATCATGCCTATCATTATTGACAACATACCATTTGAACAAAGTAATTGCAAAGATGTTTAGTTCAGTTCATCTGAGTAACTTCCACTCCTCTCCCAACGAATGGATGATAAAGGAAGGGCATAGCTCAGACCTCTGATGATGACATGATAAAACAAGTCATTCCATTCATGGAAGAAGGAGGATCAACTCCTAGCCTAGTAAATCTTCAACACTTCAGAGCAGCTAGGGATTTGCCAATGAATCTTGAAGAAGAAAAGCTTCAGATGCATGAAGCTAAGAGGCTAGCTGATCTAAAAGCTGAAAGAGAGAAGTCTAAAAAGAAGCTTAAGATGTTGACACTTGCCCAGTTGAGGGCTCAGGAAGAAGAACTAGTTGAGATTGAGGTAAAAATATGTCAGCATATGAACAAGATGAGGGATAAGTACAACCACTGCATAAATTTTAGGGATATTCCTCTACCCATCACCAAGTTCAACTACAGAGTGAACAAGACTTCAAAGATTACTACCATGTAAATCACAAGGAACAATCAGTCAATCAACCTCAAGATATATGATAAATTCATACTTAAGATGCTGGTGTTCAGTGAATGGCTAGAGTTGCATGCCTTGGCATTAAAGAAACAAAATGACACTAATGATCAGCTGCTCAAAAACCTGAAGGCTAAGTTTCAGTGGGTGGAAACCGCAGCTGGGAAACTTAGCATTGCTCCTCCACCACAACTCACTACATTTGAACTTCCTCTAGCTAAATATAAAAGGAAAGAGTACTAGGATAAATGATATGGGAATATTCGTTAAGGAGAACATTATGGTGGGTGGGTTGTAGAGGAAGTTTGCTCCCTTGTAGGAGTCAGTGGGTGTCAGTTAGACTGCGTGATCAGGGAATGATATCATGGATTTTATCTATAACGTAAGTTTTAGCTTGGGTCTTTTCAAAGAGAAAATGAATTTCATCTAGCAACCACTGCACAACTGATTAGGATCCAAAATACTATCAAGGTAGACTCAGTGATTGCTAGAGAAATATTTGATAAAATGATTTATGTAATTAAGGCCAGGGATGACGTTGTAGAAGCTAGGAAAATGTACATCAAAATCTAGATGACTTGGGCTAAAATGTAATGTATTATGAATGAATTTCTTTTGTTAATTTCTTTGTTAATTATGTATAAGAAGATGTTGTGTGCTTACTTGCAATAATTTACTTAGCATAATTTATATTCAGATAGGAGGAGATTGTAGGGCCAATTGAGTGCTCAAATTGTCTCTGCCTAGATTTAAACAGAAATTAGGGTAAGTGTTGAGGACTTGCTGATGAACATCAACGAGCAATCTTAGACATATTCAAGTTAAAGACATCGTCAAGGAAGTCAAAGATTACTTGAAGACGTACTCGTCAACTGGGATGGATATCAGCTGGTATGTAAATGGAAAATGCTGAAGGTTAGAAAAAGTTAAAGGTGACAATACCCTGATAATCTTGTTACTCTTTGAAGATAAGCAAGCTAAACTTAATACTTATCTCTAAGTGTGTTTAGGCTGAAAAATTCGATAAAGCAAAATGGCGGCCCACAAAAAGTGTTATTCAAATTAAAGTCTACCTAGTATGAGTTGGTGAAAGATATAAACAATTAGCAGAACTGTTCACAAAAGTATGGGTGGGTTGTTACCAAGAAAAAAATGCATTAAATGCAGTTGTACTTCATCACTAGATTGTTAACATGTCCCAACTACCCTCACTAAGGAAGCAACCTCGTACCACTATAAATAGAGAATTTATATTGTAGTAAATGTTATCACTTTATCTATTGTCGTTATTATAGACATTTTACTACTTTGTCGAACTTACAAGATAGTCAGTTGATCCTATCAGCGGGTCTATATAAGTTTGCTAGTAAACTTGATAATCTGTCAAGTTTACTTGTTCAAAGGGTAACCATACATTGTCATTCAACAAGTGTGATCCATAACACTTTGTAATACTTAATCTAGTTCATTATTCATCGCACGATTAAAAAGTTTTCCTTTGTGTTATTTGTGTAACGCCCGACCAAATGGGTTTTAGAAGTATTACTAATATGGTGTGAACATCAAAGGCATACATAATATACACAAGCATAAACAGCAGGAAGTCTAAAATAACTATAACCAAAGGGAAAATTAAGTCACATGGGGACTTAGGTACATAAGTTCTCAAAGGACTAACACATCTAAACGAAATAACCGAAATAACAAACGTTCTTGAAAAGAAAACAATTCCATTATCCAAAACTAAGATCTATAGGGTAGTCCACACTCAGCATCATTAATCTGAATAGCAACCCCAGCTCCTAGCTTAGATACCTGCCGCAGGAAAAGAAAGTGCGGCTGAGCTTACAAAGCCCAGTGAACTATATATAATTGAACACAAAAGATAACGGAAAACAAAGGATACGATACAAGGTACACAGGATATCACAAGACATGATCAAAGGAATACAAATATAAGGTAAGACAAACCAGAAGTCAATTCATAGTGTAAGGTAAGATGAATCAGAAAGTCAAATCAAGTCCAATTACCAAGCCAAACAAATCATATTCATTGTAACCATGGAGTATGCGAGGCTCCAAAATGTGAAAAAGCGCGTCAGATTGCACCAAACATCATTCACCAAATATCCAAATATACATATGTCATAATCATCGAATTACAAAAAAACAAATCTAGGATGTCATCCATACGAACCTTAAACAATAATAATCTTCTAATGTGCATTTTTAATATCAAATGGGGGACTCGGTGTGAGAAATCACTCACCCACACATGCAGTTCATGACAAGGTGCATCAATGACACGGCCATGTTACCTTCATGGCTAGGAAACAAATAGTGGCTTGGTTCTCAAACTGAAGGGTTCAAAGCAAAGTCATATCAAAGTTCATTTCAAAGGGATCATAGCAAAGGTTCAATGCCAAAGGTTCAAATATCAAAGGTAGCATAGCAGGGTTCAAATAGAACATGATAACAGATCATATAAGAAAGCCAAGATAACCAAGATAAAAGGCTCAGAGCAAATGTAGCAAATCACATAAGTAATCAAAGATAGAGAGGAATATGTCATGAGAAACCTTAACGATAAGGTCAGAATATCTGTACCTTATTCCGAAGCAAAGCAATAATCAAAGAAAACACCACAGGAATATCAAAATCACTCCCTCTTGACCGAACCTAAAGAAATGATGAATTCGAATTACAAACCATTCATTTAAGTTATACTTTCTATTTTTAGTAACTTTCCATTTTTAGTAACTTTCCATTTTTAGTAACTTTCCATTTTTAGTAACTTTCCATTTTTAGTAACTTTCCATTTTTAGTAACTTTCCATTTTTAGTAAGTTTCCAAAATTAGTAATATTCATCATTTGAGATTCTATTAAGTATTTTGAATAGTTTAGGGACTTAACATGTCAACCTTACAAGTTTAGGGTTAAATATGACAACTTTCCATATTTTAGGGTTTAATATACAAAATCAACAATTTTCAAGGTTAAAAGTGTAAATATCAAAGTTTCACATTTTATTCAGATTATACCTTCCATTTTCTGTATTTACAAGTCAAACCCTTAATTTTACATAATTTACATATTTAGTCCTTTTGGTTTATTAATTAATTAAACATTATCTTTAATTATCCATAATTACAAAACAAGCCCTTATAGATTCAAATATGACAAAATCATACTTTATACATTAAATACTAACCAAACCTTATACTTTTCAGAATTTACAATTTCAGTCCCTCTATTTTAATTAATTAATTTCTAATTACTTATTATATGTAATTAACCATTTTAAATCCAAAATAATATCAATATGACATTTTATACCCCCCAAATTATTTTATATAGAATATATTAAATATAAT
Source organism: Tanacetum coccineum (assembly GCA_026074375.1). Taxonomy (NCBI): domain Eukaryota; kingdom Viridiplantae; phylum Streptophyta; class Magnoliopsida; order Asterales; family Asteraceae; genus Tanacetum; species Tanacetum coccineum. The sequence continues at coordinate 11,332 of BQNB010074350.1, read as the reverse complement.
AACATGTCTAAAATAGACCCTATAGTTTCATAAATTACAAAATAAGTCCTTATACTTTTAAATAGCAATTCGGCTAACAAATTAATTCACAAAACCCTAATTCAATTTTTCCCAATCGCAAACATAATTATTTCCCAATAATTGGCATTAAATGCACCTGGAAAAATTATCAAAAACCTAATCCTAATTTTATTTCTTTCCTTTTTCTTTAATTTGAAATCGGAAAATAATGATAAATCCCCAATAATTATTCAAATCCTTCCTAAATTTTTCCAACTATTTATCTGAGTTATATGTGATATGAAAAACCTTATAAAAATATATAATCAATTTTACAAGTATTATTTGTGCCGATTTCATAATTAGCTAAAAATTAGGGTTTCGAACATGTTTTAATTTATAAAATCAATATAACATTCATGATAATTTTTCTCATGCATAGAACGAATTAATATGATGACAAATGAGATATAAAAATACCTTTGTTGATCCTTAGTGATTTTATGAATTATTGAACCCGGTTGCTTAATTCGAACCCAAAACAAATACCACAATCGAACCAAGCACTTTACAATCTTCCCACTATTTTTCCCACAATCCTTGACCTTCAAAACACCCTAGAAAAATCGTCTTTGCCCTTGGAAAAATTCTTTTGTGCCGCCTCTTTGTTTTTAGGGTTTTCGGTGTATTTAGTTTTTAGGAATTTACAAATAAAATGTATAAGGAGTATAAATCCACTATTTGGCCGAATTATGGGCTTTTTAATTAGACTAAAACTGATTTTAAAATTAGCTAAATTATTTTGTAATTATCTATATTTATTTTATATTTAATTGTAATGTATAATTAATTAAATACATATTTCGGCTTATATACATATATATATAAATTTTAAATATTTTTCTAACATAATATAAAGTATTTTAATCTTACAAAAATTTCATAATTGTCACATGTTGCATTTTTATAATTTCTAACATTTAAATGAATTTTATTTAAGCTTTTATGGATTTTCTTGAATTAGGGGTATTTTGGTAATTTTACACTTGTTGAGATTTTTAGGTTTTACAGGCGCCAATAGTATCTTACTGCACATCAAGTGGAGGAACAAATTCTTTGTTGAATACAAGTGTTGTGAATGCTGCTTCACATCACTTCCAATAATAGTCTTTATAACTACCATTTTCAGGTTAGCGTTTGACTTAGAATTAAAAAGTGATATCCACACATACCAGAACTTGTTTGTATTCTCAAGTCTAAGGATGACTTAACTAACCATTTTTCGAAAATTTTCTTATGACAACGGATCCATAAAATAATTTTCAAAGGTTGGGGAGTCCAATATGCATCCCTTGTGAATAACATATGAGTTTGGCGGGAACCATCCATATATTCAAAGAATATAACCAACACTCACATTTGCCTTATGTAACAATACTCCCATATTATTAACCGGCAATGGACATATTTAGAATGATAAATCATTCAAGGATTAAACATGCAAATATAGGATAACAATTATTATATGAATAAATAACAAATACCAAGTTTCTTTATTCATCAGAAAGTAAAAATTGTCTTATATCCCAATTATCTAAATACTAAAACAGATATGCATGAAACTAATTAGCAAGTTGAAGTCCAATATATCTAACATTCTCAACTTTTCCTTTACAAGATAGCTAAATAGTTATCTGAGTAAGCTTTCCGAATACTTGTTTCAAATTCACAAATTTGTAAAGAATTTGAACGCTATGATGAGTGTCGTACGTATATTTTCATACTATTGCAAGAATCATAGTATGGAAATGTGGCATTATCTTTAATGGGTATTTGTTGTCAACAACATACCTATCTTAGACAGTCATCTTTACAGTTTCTTAAAATGTAAAGTATTCTCATTTTTTAATGTGTATTGCAACAATGCTCTTAGCTGAGCATATCTAGTTAGTAGATTTATCATCAAAGATGAAATCCTACTACAACTAGAATTGATTATTCTCTAGCATCAGTGTACACAAACAACACTATGCCTTATAATTCGTAAACATTTGTTTTAACAGTCATCTAAATCACTCTCAATTAGATACCATTGTTGTTAGCTCATCTTGCTCTTGTGCAAAAGTAACAACCAGTCCCATACACAATATAAGATATACATAATGGATCATTCGTTAAAAACACAAGGTTTCCATCCATGTATTAGATTATCTCAGGTGAAATATATCATTTAAGACTTTTTTCAATGATGTATTGCATTGTGATTGAATTTTTCCGGCCATTGTTTTATTTCATTAAACATTTATTCCAAGGTCGTTTTTTTTATTTCCTAAATTCCCAAGTGAAGTTTCATTCCAACCTCAAGGATTAACATCTATCCTAGATGGAATGATACCTTCAATTTGTTACACTACAAATGAATTTTAAGGAAAAAACATAGTGCTCCCACTTGATGTCAGATGTACTCAGGAGTTATCTTAATTTAATCAGAAACCATATTGTGATTATACTTAAGATCTCGGCTCCTAGATGCATTCAATCCACACTTGGATTCTATTATCTTGTATACTTTATAAAGATTATTTTAAACTCGTAACCTTTTGATTTCACATCGTCCTCGCAAAAGGTAATCATAAAGAAAAGAGATAAAAATTAATTGTCATGTTACAAATATAGACTCATAACCCTTTTGATTACACACCGTCCTCGCAAGATAATCATTAAGGAAAGAGTTATGATTCTTAATTCCATATGACAATATCAAAAACCCTGTATGACAATTAGTTATCTTTATATAATTAATGCGTGTAGAAAAGAAAGACTTAATCATAGTCAATTGCTTGAGTAAGATTAAAATTCCTATCAGCAGTCAGGCATTAATATGTATACAATTTTGTCCTTATGAGCCTTTCTTCAAAAGAAACTCATTCTCACCTCACATTTTACTGTTTGGCGAAAGATCAATTAATCTCAAAATATTGATTGTCTTTAAAGGACTACATCTTGTCATTCATATTTCTAAGATATTTATCAGATCCAAGATGTGATAATTCATCTTATTAGTTAGCAGGTTTATAATGACCCTTTAACTAATATTCCTCAGCATTGATATAAAAATATCACTACATTGATGAGGCATCCTTACGAATTTATGAATGAGAGTTACATTATACTTTGGTTTGACATTTTCATGTTTAACTTTAGTATGACATCAACAAGTGAATTCAGAAGGTTATGTATTTTGTTCTTGAATATTTCTAAGATTTATAGATACTCCCACTTACTTTTGTAAGAAGAGATACTTCTCTAAATACTAAGTATTTAAGCAACAATAAATTGTTCTTAATTGGGACAACAAAATACATTTTACAGTTCTTATCTCTAGTTTGTTAATAATATGCATCATAAGATATTAACAAAATTCAAAACTTAATTCAAGACATAATGGGATTCATCCCAATCTGTAAATAGATAATGTCTTGAATACCTTCTAGGTTGAAACTGTATTGAGTGCATCTATGACACACGCAAAATTCTGACCTTGATCGATTTGAAGGTAGAGCCATTTAAGTTATTAGAAATCAAACAATATGAATATAGTTTGTTTCAACACATTAGACATACCATAATAATGTGGTATTCTATGAGTATTGAAATTGTAAGACTCCATCAGAATTCTCTAGATAACTTAATTCTCTTTTGGATCAAATACTTACCAATTGGGTGGAGCCAAATTGAATACAAAGTATTATAAAACCAAGTGCATGCTATAACGTATATTTATTTGAATAGTATAATAACTCTACGTTCATGTGTTTCAAGAAAACAGAACATGTCAAGCATACGTTACAAGTCACTGAATAATTCAAGGACATCATGTTCATGTGTTAACAAGAAGACACAACAATTTTACTACTTATTTTATGTTATGAGTCATTGATTAATTCAAGGACTTTATAATCATGTGTTAACAAGCAAACATAATTATATTAACTAAAGTAATTATGAACGCAAACTCTTGAGTTCAATAGTAATTTTAAGTTAATTACATACTTCATAATTATGATTTTATAATCGAACCATAATTATATCGACTAAAACATGTAGTCAATGTATTGAAGTAGCTTTATAATATATCTTGACACTTAAATGTAATAGGGCAACAAACATCTTGTGTGTTTATGTCCTAGTAGAATTATTAGCTTTCTTACCTTGCGGTCAAGAGAAACCAATAATCATATTGTTATATGTTGTTCCTTGCACACACTTAAGATTTCTCCCACTTGTGTACGG
>BQNB010074349.1:4492-31822 GCA_026074375.1 Tanacetum coccineum | reverse complement strand
TCCAAAACGTTTATTATTGCACTAAGCTCATGACCCCGAAGCCTTAACTAGATTTGTGCCCCAATCAGAATATAGGATGTAACATTCCGTATTTTCAGGTCTTTTACGACGTCATCTATTTTACTAATTATTTATTTTTCTTTCTCGTACGCGGTTACTTTTATTTTTAATAGTTAAATCGCGTAAGTTAAAAATTATCGTTTAGCGTAAACGGACATCAAACAATTAAATGTTTACATCAATCAAGGGTTATATAATTATTTTGAGAATAATTATTAACTTTGTTCATTTTATTTTTATCGGATACGTTAAGTGTATACGTTTCGCGATAAATTGCGTTTAGGCACTCCCGGAACCACGAAAACTTTTCTACGCTTCAACAAATACCCACTTTTATACCCAATACATAAAAATTACATAAATATAACATGTATATCCTTGTTCCACCGAAATTCATGCACTATATACAAATATATATATGAAAAATGGCTTTTAACTTTCAAATTGGTCAAATTCATGCCATACCTCATCATGTCAACCCCATTCCTACCTTACTTTGACCAAGAGCCATGCCTACCATACCTTGGCCATCCCTAGGACATGCTATATGTTCCCTTGACCAACTATACCTCTTATATATCATGCAAGCTAGCAAGTAACTCTTATACACTTAACAAAAATCAAGAACACCCTCTTTGGCATACACATATGCTACGGCATAAAACCACCACACACACAAATCCATACAAAATTTTCTACAACCCTTACACTTCTATATACACATATCCTAAGATGTACTAAGGTATTTGCAAGCATTGGTTAACCATTTCCAAGTTATAATCAAGAAAAAGGAAGCTAGGGTTTAGTTAAGGAAGCTAAGGGTTTATTAAGTGCAAGTTTGGTTTTTGTGGCTAAACAAGGGTTTAGCACTTGTACATCATCATCATCATTCTTCTTAAGGTCCATTTAAACTCTTTATGTTGCTATAACTTTTATTTTTATGCATATGATATTTCTATTTAGCTTAAATCACCATTTAGGTTTTATTCATGAAAATGAAGTATATACTTGAAATGATCATTTTACACACTTTTATATATGTTGTGATATTACATATATCATGTTAAAAAGGATGAGAAAATGTTGTATCATATGGTTTTGGTGTAAACATGATTATGGGATAATTAGGGTTTTTATAGTTTCTTAATATGTTTCAAGTTAAAGAAATACATAAGACAAGTTAAGATTGATTATGGACTTTTAATCATGTTATTAGAACACTAAAATAAAGTATGTTGGAAGAAATACACTTGTACACTTGTAGTTTATATGTAAAAGTGGAAAAGTATGAAAACAAAGTATAAAGAAAAGATCAAAAATGGACTCAACTAAGTCAAGCCAACATTCTGTCCAAAATACGAAATTTGACATACTCATTTTATATTTTTATAAGATAATACATTTCACGACGATTCCGAAAAGGTAAGAAACTTGTTAAACGGATTAATAACGAAAAAGTTATGTTAAAAACGAGTTATACGTTAATAAACGAAGTCGTAAGTAAATTTTTATAAAAACATTTTTATAAAAATTATAAACAGCAAGGGTTGATATTTTTAACAAATAATACATATTTTTAGGATTCCAAAATGATAAGAATCGTAATTTTTCAATTAATAACGAACGAGTTATGAATTTCGCAAGTTTACGACAATTAATACTTTTATAAAACTATTTTTATAAAAGTTACTATTCATGACAGAAAGTTATATTTTTGTAAACCTCATAAAAATATAGAACTTTCAAATACGAGAACGTCCTCGAAAGAATCGTTAAAAACGGAGCTATAACGAATAAAATACGACATTTACGGGTTTTACGACGACGAATACGATTTTTATAAAGCTCACGTCTGATGTGAACAGTAAAAGTTACTGTTCACAAAAATGTCAATTTATGATAACTCGTCTTGATACGAAAAGATGGGCATAAGAAACGCGAGAATCGGGTTTAAAACGCGAAAGTTACGCCAGTTTTACTAAAGGCTTAAAACGAAAAGTTATGTAGTTTTACTAAACGGTAATTTATAAACGGTTTTTTAACTTATTAAACACAATTTTTCCTAAAAACTTTAGTATGTGATTGAGCTATTATAGGGAATATTATTGTGGTTTTCAAAGTACATATTATAGGGAGTTTTCAGAATGAGGCCTCTTCGGATGGCGTTTCGACAAGTTGTTGGATTTACGATTTAAAGTGTCCTAACTCCTGAAGTCATGTAATGACTCTTTAAATATGATAGCACCGAACGGATAGTTCGATTGTAACTACTATAGGATTATATTCAATGTTATCTAATTATAAAGTACTCTGGTACTTATACGGGCGTACCTATGATAATTTAGTTGCATTCAATCTTTTACGTGAACGCGTATCTGGCGGTATTTGGATTATCTGAACTCAAGGGTGAGTTTCTTGCCCACACTTTTTTTACAAGTTTTTTGATTTACTATTATTTGGGGTGGAAACTTGCTTTGTTTTACAAATTGGACGCAATTATTGTATTAATGATTGCTAAGTACCGATACCCCAAATTAAGCCCATTATCAATGAACTGTCAATTGCTTAGATGTAGTTGGGACTTACATTATGTAGGAGCGCGAATGTTATTTTAAATTAGATTATTCGGGAAACGACCTCCCCGTTCGTGTGACTAAGCTATCACCGAGACGAACTTGTTATAGCATGTCGAATTTGGTGATGTTTTGGTGTTAAAATCATCGCGGGCAGATATTGCAATATATAGTTTTAATTGAAGAAAGATCGTCGAAGCTTCAGTGTCATTTGAGCTTAGGTGTAATGTAATTATTTTGTGAGATCTGCATGTGTTGCATTATCACTAAAAAGTCTTGCGGTCCTACATATTATGATTTTATCAAACCTATGAATTCACCAACATTATTGTTGACGTTTTAAGCAATGTTTTCAGGAGATCAATCGCAATTGGATGCAAAGGATGCATTGGGTTTATGTTTTGGATTTGCACGCTTAAAGACTTTAGGTGCATCATATTTGGGGAAATGTATTGTCAACTTTCTGTAATAATCCGACAATGGAACAGTATAAGCTATATGGCTTTTGTATTAAATCTTTCAATTAAATCCAAGTTCTCGATTTAATCGACTTTTTGGTGTCGTTCTTATATATCTTGTTTGTTGTTATTGAGGTAACACGCCCCGGGACCCTTATGGCGCGACCAATTGGGGGTGTTACAAAGCAGATATGTTGTGGAGTGGTGGGTGGTTGCTAGAAAGCAGACTCATCAGTCTCAAATGCCTCTGTATCCTCAGCTTGAGGGGACAGGATCAATCTATAGGTTTAGCAGAAGAGTCGGCGGTGCGGGGGCTCCTAATCCATCATTGTCCTCTTCATCCTCTAACATCTTCATCGTCGTCAGAATATTAGATAACTCATCATCATAATCATAATCGTCTCCTTCAGTCATGGCGGATAGTCAGCAAGATCCTCTTAGGGGTCCTGTATGCGCTTAATTACACATTACTTTTTCCTACTAAAATAAGCTAAAAAGTCCAAATAATGAACGAAATTGACAGCATAAAAAGACAGTTGCATATGTGTATTTTATGATTTGTGTCTTGCAGGTACGGATATTAAATAAAAAGGACAAAAACAAGGCAAATACGGACAAAACCGAGCATGGGAATAGAAAAAGCACAAAAAAACCGAAGCTGAAGGCGTATACACCCTTAATGGGCCAACCCGTACCCATTTATTGGGGCGGGGTCGCCCATTTAATTGGTATGTATACCATGATTAGCCTAAAACTAAAAAGCCCAAATCTACAATCCTTAAACCTTAATCATAGTTCTGGCCCTAACTATTGACAAGCCCAAGTCAAAACCCCCTTTTTATCCAGTCAAACATAATAACCCGCCCTATTTCACTATTCACTGCCCCCTTCCCCAATTACCCTATAAACAAATTAGTGGCGGGTAAAATCAATTCACCCATACTCGCTTTCCAACCCTTCTAGAAGCTCAAATGACGCAAGCCATGACGTTTTTGGCAGGCCACGGTGAACGAAATGTGGCACTCAAATCAAGGGTTCAAAATGATTACGTGGGAATTAGTCTTGAGTGATGGACGAGATTGAAGCTCAGGACGTTCCTAGGGTTCTGGATCCTTCCTCTGAAGGCTATATAAGGAGGAGTCCTCACACACGCAAGGGGGGGGGGGGATTTTCAAGCTTATTGTCTAGTTTTAGCTTATTGTTCTTAATTTGTATTTTCCTTTTCAAGTTTTGTTATAACTTTTTATGAATTTAATAAAATTTCAGTTTCATTTAAGATTTCTATATCGATTTTATAGTTTTTTATCTATTGCTTAAATTTGTTAAAACATGTTTGAAATTGGTTAAATAAGCTTCTAATAAGCTAAAACTGTCACTAAAGCATATAAAAGCTCAAATAAGCTTACATAAGTTTATTTAACCCCTTGTTTCATTGGTTGTAAGATTTGATATGGTTTTGAGCTTAATGGATGATAAGCCGAATTTGGATGGGCTTATGGGTTTTTCTTGCTTATACTTTGATAAGCTAGGCTAGTAGATTAAGTTTATTAGAGCTTTTCTAGTCCCTGGTTTAGCTGGGACAAAAAAGGTACTCTCATTTTTATTTTGTCATCTTCATTTTCTATATTGGTTTTGTAGTTTGCTTATTCTAATTATTCATGCTTATTATTATCTTATATTAATGTTTGTTGCTTATTTGTAATTCATAGCTCATTAGTGTGTGTTTTTATAAAATATGTTAAAATCCAAAATTCATCTTGCTTATTGGTAATCTTGAGTGTTTATTGTTGGTTGATAAACTGCTTTTCTAGATTTATATTAAGCTTGTGATAAACATTGGTATTGTACTTTATATAGCTAAAATTGGGATTTAAGGTGATAAGGGGTTGTTTGGCACTAGGCAGTTATACCTAAGTTGAGATGTCTCGAAAGGCTTTTGACTTAAGTCAAGTGTTGATCATCCAATTTAAGGTTTATAGATCAGATTTTAAGGAGTGTATTAAGTTAAATATGTTTTCATTTTGTTTGTGTGTGGGGATTTTTTTTTTTTTTAGGATAGAGGCGTCCAAATTCATATTCCAAGCTTATAAGCTTGAATCTTTGCTTATTGCTTTTTGGTGTTCTTATTGTGCTTGTAGTTTATGATTTTGCTACAATCTGTCATAAGTTGTCAATTACATCAGTCCTTAAAAGCTTGAAAGTCCTTTTTCATTAGGAAATTTAGATAAGTAAAAGGTTGATTTAGGCTTTAAAACTTCTTGCATAAGCTTATTGTAGTTTGAATATAATCTTCTTTAGCTTATTTTATATTTTAAATTTATTTTAATAGCTTAAAAATGGTTTAGATACATAGTCTATTATGCCTGCACTTGTAGTTTATGATTTTGCTACAATCTTGTCTTTAGTTTGTCAATACTCTAGTTCTTAAAAGCTTGAAAGACCTTTTTCTTTAGAAATTTAGAATAGTAAAAAGGTTGATTTTAGCTTTAAAACTTCTTGCGATGCCGTTTTGTTGTTTGGAATTTTACATATTCTTTAGCTTTATTTGGATATTTAAATTTATTTTATTAGCTTAAAAGTAGGACCTGCCAATAGCTTTTTGTCTTTTGCAAAAACTGATAATATCCAAAAACAGTCTGAACTGTACCTTTCATTTAGCTTTTTTTTAGCTTAATTTAGTTTCAAAATGCTGATTTCTTGCTTATTTGAGTTGATTGGTTGGTGAACTTAATCTGTTTTTAGGTTGGATGTATTAGCTTATTATATTTGGGGGGCCCTAAAAAAAGAAATTCAAATACTTCCCTTGTTCAGGCTATAATTGCTGGGTTAACTGTTTTAAGCTTAGTTGCTTATCTTGTTTTTAGAGCTTTTCTACCTCTGTGATTAAGCTTATTTTCTGTTAGTGAAAATATTTATAAGTTAGGATTAAGATTCGTTTTAGCTTATTTGCCCAGTATAGCTTCTGGCAGCCTTATATGCATAAATACAAGGATTAGGATAAAAACGTTTTTTAGTTTTTAAGTGTTATGTGCTCTTAATGAGCTTAATCTGAGCTTATTTGTTCATTTCAGTAAAATGTTTCAAAAAAATGCTATTATTGCTTATTAAGTAAAAGTTTCACAAGAAAATTAAAAAATACTTTTTAGCAAAAAGGGATAGGTCGGGGACCGAACTGCGAGATCTACCTTCTCACACAACACACTAATTACCGCCATTTAACCTTGGGTCTTTTTCATAAATGTATTGTTTCATTTAATATTTAAAGTCATTTTCAGTTTTATGCTTAGCAGCTTATATGAGCTTATTTAGTAGCTTATCCGTTTAGCTTATTTCAAGTTCTTAATTTTCTTAGGTTAGTAACTGTTCAAAGTATTTTCTATTAATTTTTTTTCAGAATTTTTAAAATAGTTTACTATTTTTAATCATTTATTTAGATTAAATTCATTTTTAATTATTAATAAATAAAATAAAAGTCAAAAAAATATAATTCTTTTTTTTAAAATTATTTTTAGTCATTTAGGATTTATAAAAAATAAAAAAACATTTTTATGGATTAAATTTGATTTACTTGCTTGTTAGTCGCGTTTTTAGAATTCCCGTTAACGTTTTTAGCTTTAATACTTAGTTGCCTTATTTGTTTACTTGTTTTTAATTGCTTTTACATTTTATGAGTAGAATTAGAATCAAAAATCAAAATTCTTGAAATTATTCAAATCACGCGATCACAAACTTAACCTCGATTTTCAATTTACGCCTCGTCGGGATACGACTCGGGAAGGTTTTGAATTTTACTTTGGTCAAAAGTAACTTTCTTGAACCTTTTGGAATACTTATTACTATACTATTATTGATATCGTCCTTATATATACCTACGTGTGTGTTTGGGTTCGAATCAATTTTTGGCGCCACTGTCGGGGAGGTGTGTATCGAATATCGCGTTGAAGCTTGAAGATTAGTGTTTTGATAGACATCTCTTCGTCGGAAGTTTCATTTTATTTTTCTTCTATATAAAACTTTAAAAAATACAAAAATATTTTATTTTTCTCGATTTATTTTCGTAGATTTATTATAAAAATCAAAAATACTTTTTCTAAAGTATTTCAAAAACCAAAAAAAATTGAAAAACAACAAAAACAATCGTTGTGTCACTTGTGAAATCGGCTCACTTTTAGATTACAAACTTTAAGAGAGGTTTAAGGAGGGTTGATCTACGAACTTTGACTCCGAAAGGAGAAGGTTTTTATAAAGCTTTGCGCTTACCGCTCCTCGTTCTATGTGAGTTTTCTAAATAGCTACGAACACTTGTGTGATGAGCGGTTACAATAATTATTTTTCTTATTTTTTTAGTGGTATGCAAGCTCGTTCTATCTTCAAATTTGTTGCGTGAACCTTCTACGTAATCTACTTTCTACGATTTTTTCGAAACGTCGTAATCGTAGTCGTTTTCAAAACAAAGAGTATCGAACCATTCTTTAATGAAGAGGACTCCGGTAGTTATGGTGGCCGATCAACGTACTATGGCGGAATTACTCCGTGCACCCACCGAGGGTTATGCGGAGGCAATCGTAGTACCACTCATTCCCGCTGAGCATTTCGAGCTCAAGCATACAAAGATGTGCCCGAGACATCGATTAAGCTTATGCCTTTTCTATTTTCTATCGATGGTCTAGCCCGGATTTGGCTCGACAAAGAACCTTCTCGTTCTATTCTCACTTGGGACGATCTTGTGTCCAAGTTTATTAACCATTTCTTTCCTTCCTCAACAAAAAAATCTTCGGAATAAAATTTCAAATTATCAACAAAAGTTAGAAGAAACATTTAGTGAGGCATGGGACCGTTTCAAGGATCTCCTTCAAGCATGCCCACATCACGGTTTTACCGAATTGCATCAACTCGATACCTTCTATAATGGTTTAAACCCATCCGATCAAGATTCTTTGAATTCTGCCATCGGTGGCAATCTTTTGGAAAAAAGTGCACAAGATGTGTTAAAAATTATTGAAAACAGATCAAAAGTTTGTAATTCAAGAAACAAACCGATTGTTTCTCAAGTGAAAGCAAGTAATGTTGATTCTTCAGAGATAGCCAGTGCCGTAGCCAGTTCCGTGACTAGTGCCATGGACCGCGATGTTTAAAACAACATCAAGCTAACCCCAGTCCAGCTTCGTCGGTAAAAGCTATTGAGGAATCTTGTGTTACTTATGGCGGTGCTCATTCTTACCGACAGTGTCCTGCCACCGATGGCAACACTTTTTCGGGTTATCAAGACAATATTCAAGGATATGTTTCAGCAGCCGCAGTGAACTACAATCAGGGAAATACCAGTTATCGACCCTAGAGCATAGCTAATGTGCAAAATCAAGGGTTTAACCAGAATCAAGGTATAAAACATACTCAAGGAAATTACGTTCTTTTAAATATCAAACTCCGATTCAACTCAATTACTATTCGAGTTTGTGACTTGGAGAAATTTAATAAATATATGTGGTAGTATGCAAGCCATGAGAAATCATATCAGTAATTTAAAACCAGAATTAAGAAATGAAATGGAGTCTATAATGCAAAATCAAAATAATGCATTCAAGAATGAAATGAGGAATGAAATGCAAGCTACAATGTCAAATCAAACCAATGAACTTAAGAAACTATGACTGGCTCGTTTTTTGCAAGATGATAATACGCTTCTTCGGGCCCGGGTTCACTTCCTAGCTACACCGTTGTTACATGAGGGGTGACTGAAGCCATCACCACCGATGTGGAATTTCTTTTATGATGGGACCTCCGATTCCCCCTCCTTTTTCTCCTCTTCATAAGGAGGTGAACGAGAACCTAAGGTGGACAAAGGATTACGTCGCAAACCGATAGTAACGAAACATCCCACCTTCGATAGTCTAATTTAAGCTCCAATTGATGAGCCCGTTGTTGCTCCTAAGCCTAACACCGTCTTATAACCTCTCCTTATACGAGCCAACAAATAAAAGCTCTGTTAATAAGATAATATTCTAGCTTCAAAATTTGTTAAAATCTTTAGGGAATTACATTTCGAGCTTAGTTTTGTGTATGCTCTTCTTCATATGCCAAAATTTGCTTCAATGTTTAAAAGTCTCCTAAATAACAAAGAAAAATTATTTGACTTAGTCAAAACACCGGTGAATGAGAATTGTTCGGCGGTTATCCTAAAAAAGTTACCCGAAAAACTTAGAGACCCTGGCAAGTTTCTTATACCGTGTGATTTTTAGGGAATGGTTGAATGCTCAGCCTTGGCCGATCTTGGTTCAAGCATCAATCTTATGCCTCTTTCCGTATGGAAAAAGTTTTCTCTTCCCGAACTTACCTCCACTCGAATGACTCTCAAGCTTGCGGGGACGATCAATTACTCGACAAAAGGTGTCGCCGAGATGTCTTCGTAAAGTGGGGAAGTTTTCATTATCCTGCTGATTTACGTAGTCATTGATTACTGATCCGATCCGCGGAGTTCCTCTCATTTCGGAAGACTTTTCTAAGGACGGCTCGAGCGTTAATTGATGTTTATGGTGAAGAAATAACTCTTCGATTTAATGATGAAGTCATAACTTTTAAAGTTGGTCAAACTTTGAGATACTCCTATAATAATTCTGAATCGGTTAATTGAATCGATGTCATTGACGTTTCATGTGAGGAGTATGCTCAAGAAGTTCTCGGATTTTTGGATAGTTCTAAAAGTGGCAATCCCACTCCTCTTTAGATCATATCCTTTCTACTTCTTTCCCTTCTCTCACTCCTTTTAAAGGAGGCAACTTCATTTTGGAAGAAATCGAAGCTTGTCTTACAAATGATTTAATTCCACCGAGAATTGATGATGCCGACTTTGATCCGGAGGGAGACCTTCTTCTACTCAAGAAGTTATTAAATGATGATCCATCATCTCCTCTCCCTTCGAAGGAACTTCATTTTGAGGAACTTAAAACGATTAAATCTTCTATTGATGATCCTCCGGAGCTCGAGCTCAAGGATTTACCGTCTCATCTTGAATATTTGTTTTTAGAAGGAACCGATAAATTACCCGTCATAATTTCTAAAGAATCAAAAGATGAAGAAAAAGCCGCCCTTTTAAAGGTTCTTAAGTCACACAAAGGGCCATCGCATGGAAAATCTCCGACATTAAGGGTATCGACCCTAGTTTTTATACTTATAAGATCTTAATGGAGGATTACTTCAAACCGACGGTTCAACATCAAAGAAGGGTAATCCGAAAATTCATGAGTTACCAAAAAAAAGGAAGTTTCAACCTCCTTGATGCCGGATTGATGTACCCTATTCCGATTGTCCGTAGGTGTATGCCTTCGTTCATTGTGTGACTAAGAAGTGTGGATGACCTGTTTGTTGAAAAATGGGATAATGAGTTGATTCCCTACGAGACTATGTGACGGAATGGCTGTGTTGTATAGTTATCGTAAGCTTGGCGTTTGTTAAACCAAATGAACACCCCTAGCTGTGTTAATAACAACCACACCCTTGTGGTGTTGAACCCATGAAACCCAACGCACCCCGGTTGGTTTGAGACCCAAACCCAACGCACCCGGTTGGTTTTCTACCTAACCAAACACCCCTAGTCTGTTGTAACAGCCAAAACGCACCCTTCGGTGTGCGTGACAACCAAACCAAACACCCCCTGCTGCCATTATCAAACCAAACGCAACCCCTTGCTGCTGACCCGATTCCAAACGCACCCTTTTCGGTGAAAACCAAACCCACACGCGGCTTCTTGGTGCTTACCCCAAACCGGACGCACCCTTGGTGCGGTGTGGTGGTGATGATATTATGATGATGATGATGACGGTGGTGGTTTCGGTGTGGTGGCAGCGGGGTGATGATGGTGACGTTATGATGATGATGATGGTGGCGGTGGTGATGGCGTAGGGCAGGGTGTGGTGGTGTGGCAGTGGAGACAACGGGGTTTGGGAGTTGGTGGCGCTGCATGGGGGATGGGTAGATCCGTTGGTAAGACATTTTTGGTTTTGGACGAAAACACTCGCCGAAAAAAAGTTTGTTCGGCGGGTCGGCGATTACGACGGCATTGGTGGCGGAGGTGTTGCCGGACGCTGGCGGTGGTGGCAGCCGGAAATGATGGGAGAGATTGAGTGTGTGTGGGTGTGTGTTTTCTATTATGATAAATGAAATAAAATTAAGTACTTTTTTTTGTAGTATAAATATTTTAATGCAAAAGACAAGTTAATAATAGTTGAGGGTTACTTGTGTAAATATCTAATGTAGTTTTTATAACTTCCGGTTCAGGACTCGTTTGAACTAGTTAACGGTCGATTCAACGCACGAAACTTGCGTCATTGTTTTCCAAATAATTTTTCCAACAAAAACTAGTATTCATTTGATAGCATCTCATAAATATTTTTTATAACATTTATAAAAAAAATATTTGTTATTCATTTGGAAAACCCGGTTATGTCTGGTCCGAAAGTAAAAATAAAAATAAATTTCTAACCCGTATATTCGCGTTATCAACAAACGTTTTCGAATAAAATGATGACTAATTTATTAAATATTTTTATTTAATAAAAAGTGTTAATTAAATATAATTTAATTATTTTCTCGTTTCTAAATCTTGCGAGGGCATTTCAGTCACTTTCTGACTGTTTTCGGGTCTCGGTCAAAACTGAAAAGTTGTCAGGAATGTCGTTTTACATCAAATTGCTTTAGAGTCCGAGTTGTGAAAACATGATTTAGTGGTTCGTTTTTGATACGTCAACTATTAATTAATATATATCTTTTTCGTTTTCAAGCCAAATAAGTTAAAAATAACTTCCACTTGGGAAATATAATAATAAATATGATTTATTATTTGAAATATGTTCCGAAAATTTTACCGGTCACGCGGTAATTGTTTTTACGAGACAATAAAAGACCAAAAGTCAAAAAGTCAAGTCAGACCCAAAAAGTCAAAGGGTAAAATCGTCATTCGAAATTTCGAAAATTCTCGGATGTTACATCAAGTATGCAAGATCTTTGACATGTGGGGCATCGATTTTATAGGACCGTTCCCGTCTTCTTGAGGAAACAAGTACATTCTCGTGGCCGTCGACTACTTGTCTAAATGGGTTGAAGCAAAAGCGCTCCCCACTATTGATGCCCGAGTCGTTGTTAAATTCTTGAAATCTCTTTTTGCTCAATTTGGAACTCCTCGTGCTATAATTAGTGATCGCGGTACCCATTTTTTTAATGACCAATTCGCGAAGGTCATGCTTAAGTATGGAGTTACCCACCGTCTTTCTATCGCGTATCATCCACAAACGAGTGGACAAGTGGAGGTTTCAAATCGTGGTTTGAAACTTATTTTAGAAAGGACCGTAGGCGAAAATCGTGCTTCATGGTCCGATAAGTTAGATGATGCATTATGAGCCTTCCATACCGCTTTCAGAACACCCATCGGGTGCACTCCTTGGTTTGAATCTGTGCAATTTGTTCCCTTTATATCAGCTTATTTGATTCCAAGTTCAAAAGTGGTTGTTAATTGTGTTTTCATGCCTGTTTTATGTTAGGAATGCAGTAGATTATCTTTAGTTTAAGTGTGCATTTGCATTTGTGTTTTAGTTTAAAAATTGTCATAGTTTTCTTAATTTCATTTTCTAAGTTCAAGGTCCTTTTTCATTTTCAAAATTAGGTTAGTTAAAATGGTTTTTAGAATCTGAATTTGAGAGCATAAGCTCATTGGTTGGTGATATTCACCTGTTTTAGCTTATGTCACCTTTTAAAAGTCTTTTTCTAGCTTAAAATTAAGCCTGCACTTAGCTTTTTGTCTTTTTAAAAACTTGAAAAACTCAGCATATACTGAGTGTAACAAAAAAAAAAATATAAATAAAATAAAATGCTTTTTACTTTCTTTTTGCTTTGCTTATTTGATTTTCAAAATGTTTTTTGATTGATGATTTAGATAGCTTGTTGTATAAGCTTTAGAGTGTTATAAGCCTTTAAGCCATAAAGATCATTTTTAGCTTAAAAAATTAGCTAGAAAGGGCCCCCCCCTCCCCACCCGGCCCCCCCCCCCCCACCCCCCCCCCCCCCCCCCACCCCCCCCCCCCCCCAACCCTCCCCCCCTTTATGGGCTGTTTTAGTAGTTTTTGCCCATAGTTGCTTATTTGCTTTTCACAGCTTATGGCTTATTAGGATTGCTTAATTTAGGTTTCTATTTGCTTATTATGTGTAGGTTTAGGTCTGTTTTTGCTTATCTTGTTTTCTTTTAACTTATTAGGTCCAAAAAACGCTTAACAGTTAGCTTTATCGTCCTTTAGTTAAAAAAAGCCAAGTCTGTCATCTTTTTCAGCCTTTTCCAGCTTTTTCCAGCTTATTTATTTATTTTTGGCAAAAGTGTCTTTTTTAAAGTTTCTTATTTTAGTATTTTTAAGCTTTTTTATTAAAAAGTTGGGCAAAATAAAAATATTTGGTAGTTGGGGAAGTCCCAGTTTCGAACCTGGGACCTCAACCCTACTCAACCAAACGCCTTAACAACACACTCTGCTACACACTGCCCTTGGGTCTTTTCTGTTAAGGCTTTGCAAAATTTATTAGTTAACCCTTTTTTAGCTCGTAAGCCCATCAGCCTTTCTTTGGCTTATTCCAGCTTATTTTGATAAGTTGGTTAAGCCATTTTATTTTTCTTAAATTCAGCATTGTTCAAAGCACTTTTCATTAATTTTTCAGAATTTTCTAAATTAGTTTACTATTTTTAATCTTTTATTTAGTGTAAATCAGTTTTTAATTCATAAAAAAAATATAATTCTTTTTTTAAAAATTTTCTTTTATCATTTAGGATTGTTAAAAAATAAATTTGAATTGGTAGGGTTAAATTTGTAGAATTAGGTTTTTTAAAGAACGGGATTTGAATCCCGTTATCATTTTTAGTGTTTTAGCTTAAATTGCTTTCGTTTTAGGGTTTCTTTTATTGGTCTTTTGCATTTTAAATTGTAGAAATTGAATCCAAATCATATATTGACCATTTAAACGCGCGATCACGAACTTAATCCCGATTCTCAATTCACACTTCGTCGGGAAATGACCCGGGAAGGTTTTTTAGGGTTTTACTTTGGTTAAAAGTAATTATCCTTTTAAAAGCCTTACGGAATTCTTACTCTATTCTATAATTGATATTATCTTATTATATATTTATATTATATTATATTTATTATATATTGTATTTATATATATTTAAAGGTGTGGTTTCAAACGTGTCAATTTTTGGCGCCGCTGCCGGGGAGGTGTGTTACGATTATCGTGTTTCGTTTGAAGATTAGTGTTTGAAGACCCTTCCTCGTGAAGTTATCATTTTCCGTTTGTGAATATTTTCTTCTTATTATAAAAATTAAAAACACCAGCAATACTTTTCCTAAAGTGTTGAAAGTACCAAAAAAATTGAAAAACAACAAAACAATCCGTGAGGTTAATTGTTAAATCGGCTCACCTTTGAGTTACAAACTATAAGTGGGGTATAAGGCGGGTCGATCCAATGAAATTCGACCCAAAAGGAGAAGGGTTTTTAACTAGCTTCGTGCTGACTAGCTCCTCCGCTTCCTTGTGCGTAATTTAGAGAGCTACCGTGAACTCTTGACCAATCGGACCCAAAAATATTTTAATTTTTGATTTCTTTTCCTTAGTGCATGCGCACTCGCTCTTCTTCGAATCTAGTTGATAAATCTTCTCCTAATCCAACTACTTCAAATAAAGCAACTTTTTTCTCTTGAAGAATCTCCCTTAGATACGATGGCCGATCAACGTACTATGGCGGAATTGCTCCGTGCACCCACCGAGGGTTATGCAGAGGCAATTGTGGTTCCACCAATTCTTGCTGAGCATTTCGAGCTCAAGCATAGTCTCATTAATATGATAACTTCGGACCAATTATTCTAACTTGAGAAAGACAATCCTCATGATCACATTCGTTGGTTTAACAAAATAACTTCCACAATAAAATACAAGAATGTACCTAATTCGGCGATTAAGCTTATGATTTTTCCATTCTCTCTTGTGGGGGCAGCCCGTCGTTGGCTCAAAAAAGAACCCCCTCATTCTATTCTCACTTGGGAAGATCTTGTTTCCAAATTCATCAATGAATTCTTTCCTCCCTCAAGAACGACAAATCTCCGAAATGAAATTTCTAACTTTCAACAAGCAATATCATCAACGGGTGACCTTCTTTCTTAGGCATACTAACGATGCGGTACCAGTCACGTGTGTGGCTGAGGGTGTATTGTATCGTTATGAGTGAGCGTACACAAAACTTGTTTTGAATTGTTGGGTAAGTTGGAGGAGTGGTTACTGTGGGAGTATGAGGTGTGCAATGGTACGACAGACGAGGCAAGAGATATCTTGGACAAGAGGGGGGAGATTTTTTGTTAAGAAGCAAGAGTAGGCACAGACTTAGAGAGTCTGATGCTGAGGGGGTCGAATCTCTGGACATTGATTGGGTTGACGGAGAGAAGCCACAGAACCTTGTATGATTCATAATCGAACTTGAGAATGGTTTAGGCTACTATGTTAGAGTTCTTAGGGATTTATATGTGGGGGGTGGATGAAGAGATTTATTGAGATAGGTAATATTGTATTTGTGAGAAGAAGGGAATGTAGAAAGATGATGGGGGTAAGGGTGGGGATTGATTCGGGTGTCAAGGAGTATTGGAAGGTTTAGAATATATATAAATTGTAGGGTTATTAGGGGGAGAATGGATTGAGTTGGAATTGTAGTTAGACAAGAGTGGTGGGACGAGGTGATTTTTATTTGAATGAAGTTATGATAGTTTATTGGTTGGGTGAGATGATTGTTAATGAAAGGGAGGTTTGATTGGGTTTATTTGGATAGGAGGAGAAGAGGAGTGTGTGAAATTTAGGTATATGGAATTTGATGATGTATTGGAGGGAAATACACAAATTGAAAGTCGATGTATACTTATCTTTGGCAAGAAAACCAAGAATGAGTGAGTTTAAACAGGGGAGGAATGGGGGGGGTGTATTTGGGGGGGGCCAAGAAGGTATGATGATGGGTCTCGAAGCCGTTGAAACACTTCGTCAGAAGGGCGGATAATATTCAAGGAGAACGGTGCTGAAGCCGCGGGTAACTTCAATAAGGGGATGAGGGTTAGCGGACTCCGAGGGTGGCAATCAAATTCGACCACGGGGTTGGGACGCAACCAAAAGGTGCAAAAGAAGCAAATACCCTTTAGCAACCTCAAAGAGAGAATCGAGGAAACAATTTCCAATCCAAGAGACATCTTAGCAAGCGCCATAAAGTAACAAAATCAAGTGTGGACCTGGAAGGGATGAGAGAAAGTAAGAAGATAAATGAGGTTAAGTATAAAAAGAAGCCAATGCAAGCTCAAATTATCAATGTGAAGAATGATGAAGAATGAAATGCAATCTTCGATCAAGCTTCAATGTTCTAAACCAACCAATGTCTTAAGAACAGGATGCTACCTTTTTCCAAATGAACAACCGCTTCTTCTTCGGGGTCGGGATCTCTCCCTGGCAACAACCATATGCTAACCCTGAAAGGCGGAATTGAAAGCCATCACCCACCCGAAGTTGTCTTGTTCGGTTGGACCGTATCCTATTCCTAGCCTCCTCCATCATTAATACCGAAGAGATGAACGTGCAGAGGGAGACTTTTAACAACTCGGTAACTCGCTGAGTATACCATTAAGGTCCCACCTTCTCTTGTCCAAAACTAAACCTACTTCTCTAAATGAATTACGGTGCACAAAAGAGGATTCCTCTTCACAACCCAATATCCCGTATATCCTTCAAGAATGCACCAAGAAAAACAGCAAGAGAAAGATGAAGTCCAAATTCATAAGTTTTGGCAAATGTTCAAACAACTTCACATCAATATCTCTCTTGCCGATGCTTTGATTCTTATCCCAAAATACCAAAAAAAGTGCTAAAATCCTTTCCCCCAATAAGTAGAAAACGTTTTGAGCTGGCAAAATACACCCCTTAATGAAAATTTGCTCAGCGGATTATCCGTAAGAAGTGACCCGAGAATCTAGGCGACCCCCTGGAAAATTTCTCATTCCGTGTGGTTTTAGTGAGCTTAAGTGCAAGGCCCTAGCCGATCTAGGTGCTAGCATCAACTTGATGCCACTCTCGGTTTGGAAAAATTTAGGTTTACCCGAGCTTATTTATTCCCGAATGACCCTTGAACTAGCTAACCGGGCAATTTGTACACTGGCTGGAACTGCAAAAACAGAGAAGAAATGATTCTCCGTGATGGTGATGAAAATTTAATCTTAGAATATTAGAATGATACTAGGCAGCTAACTAACAATCCTCAAAAAGAATCAATCAGACTACCAACCGTTAAGTACACAGGTTTGCGATTGCACATAACAAATACTTCCTTATTTTCATATAGCCGTTGAGATATTTCCACCAACAACATAGCCTATAGGGTTTGACTAATTGCAGAATTCGTGATCTTTCTATAAATAGTCACAGATATTCTGACTTTAAAGGATAAACACATCCAAAAATTCATTCACAGTCGATCATAATTTTATTTTACAATAAACCCTAACTATGCTCGTTAACTTAATCTCAAAATTCAATCTCATTGCGTCAGTCACATAACATACTCTCATAAACGACCTCATCCCAGATGTTAAATCACTCTTTAATCAAACACATGGCAAATTTGGAGTTTTACGACAAGCACAACATGGTGGCCTACTTACAGAAGTCTGAAGGAAGTGAAGGGTTTCATCAGATCATTGATTTTTCTAAATGCTAGTCACATCCAGTATGCCCTCACAGAGAATCCAATGATATATGTTTCATTTATTAAGCAGTTTTGGAGCACAGCTACTGCTAGAACAAGTGATAATGGAGAGGTGGAACTAACTGCTACAATTGATGGACAAGAAAAGACTATCACTGAAGCCTCTCTAAGAAGACATCTAAAGTTGGAGGACAGTGGTGGTATTACTGCTCTACCCAATACAAAGATATTTGAGCAACTTGCTCTAATGGGGGTATGAAACTGATTCTGATAAACTTACATTTCAAAAAGGTCATTTTTCTCCTCAGTGGAGGTTTTTCATTCATACTATCCTCCACTGCTTAAGTCCAAAGAAAACTGATTGGGAGCAATTTCGTAGCAATATAGCCACTGCTATAATTTGCTTTGCCACAAATGGGACTTTTAATTTTTCAAAAATGATTTTTAATGCTATGGTTAAGAATGTGGATAGCACACATAAATTTTTTATGTATCCTAGAATTATCCAAATCTGTTTAAACAAGCAAAAGAGACACCTTCAACCTCACACCAGAACTTATACTGCTCACTCCCTTACAAACAAAGTCTTTAGCAACATGAAACAGGTTTCAAGGGGTTATTCTGGGGTAGAATTTCCACTCTTTCCTACCATGATCACTGCACCTGAAACATCTCCTTCTAGAATCACATCTTCACCATCCTTATCACCAAAACCATCCTTATCCCCTTAAACACATCAACTACAACCTTCACCATAACCTATGCACATAACTCATGATACAAAGGAGCCTTCTTTATTGCCCCATGATTCACCTCTTCAAAGTGTTCACTCACAATGTGATAAGGGAAGTATGCAACAAAATGAATTGACGAATTTGGTTACCAAGTTGACAGATAGAGTTGCAGTGTTGGAGAATGATTTACAGCAGACAAAGAAGCTTTATAGTTCTGCTATTACAAAGCTCATACTAAGAGTGAAAAAGTTGGAGAAGCAAGTCAAGACAACCAAAGATAGGAAAAGAGCAAGGCTTGTTGTTTCAGAGGATGAAGATGCTCCAGAGGATTCTTCCAAACAGGGGAGGAAGATCTCTGAGATTGATGAGGATCCCACTATCTCTTTGGTACAAGATAAAGGAATGACATGGGTTTAGGAAGATGCAAAGATTCAGGAGAAGAATAGTGTTGATACTGAAATAATCATACAAGATGAAGAACCCACTGAGCTTGTGGAAGATCGTGGCAGTGGTGAAAAGGGTGAAGCAGAAGTTAGTACTATTAATGTACCAATTAGTAATGCCAGTGCAACTCTTGAGGTTAGTACTGCTGCTGCAAATTTAGTGTACGTCAGAAGGTGTGCAGAGAAGAGGAAAGATAAAGGAAAAGCAACTATAAGAGAAGATGAATATTTTCAAAAGAAGTCAAAGAGGCAATTAGAGCAAGAAAGACTTGGTCATGAAGAAGCTATAAGGTTGCAAGAACAGATTAATGAAGAAGAAAGATAAAGGATTGCCAGAGATGCTGAAATTGCTAAACGTTTACAAGAAGAAATTGACATAGCTGAAAAGAAAGAAGATGTAGCTGAAGTTGATCATGCTCATGTTATTGATTGGAATGATCCTTCTGTGATAAGATATCATGCACTTCAAAATAGACCTCGATCTGTAGCTGAAGTCAGAAAGAATATGTGCATATATCTGAAGAATCAAGGAGGATACAAGATGAGTGATTTCAAAGGAATGAGCTATAATGATATTAGACCTATATTTGAAAAGGTATGGGATCAAATTCATTATTTTGTGCCTATGGATTCTGAGTTAGAAGTTCAGAGATTAAAAAGAGCAAGTCAAGAAGTTAAAATTAAACCTGCTAAGAACCAAAAAAGAGCAGGTCAAGAAAGCTCAGTATCAGTTGAAGAACCAAAAGAAAAGGAACCAGTTGACCCATCACAAGAAGAGATACAAGAATTAATGATAATAGTTCCAGAAAAAGGAATGCATGTTGAAGCTTTACAAACCAAGTACCCAATCATTTCTTGGGAAGTTTACTCTGAAGACACTATGCAATTTTGGAAAATCATCAGAGTAGGCAATCACACAGAGGTGTATCAGGTTTTTGAAGACATGCTTAAAATTTTTGACAAGGATGATCTAGTCAAGTTATGGAGTTTAGTTCAAGAAAGATTCAACTCACCTGGACTTACTGAAGATAAAGATAAAGAATTGTGGGTTGAACTGAAGATGTTGTTTGAACCAGATAAAAAGGATCTTTTGGAACTTCAAAAATTTATGCATGATCCTCTGAAATGGTGGCTGTATGATACATGTAGTGTTCATCATGTGACTACAAAATGAGGACAAGATATGGTTGAAAAAGATTATCCACTGACAAAGGGACTTGCAACTTTGATGCTAGTTAACAAACTAAGAGTGGATCATCATTCAGAGATGGCATATGTGCTCTTACAGAAGATCTACATAATAGCAAACAGGCCAAGACAGTAATGTGTTTGAAAGAATCCTTAGCGGAAGTAGGCTAGAAGATTTCATTCAGAAGAAACATAAGATTTGAAGTTAAATCACAAGTTTAGGGGAGGATTGTTGGGAATTAAATATCTACATACTTAGTACTGCCAAGATGGAAGTTAGTACTGCCAATGTAATTTTAGTACTGCTCAGTCTTATTCAAGAAATACAACTAAGTATGTTATTAACTGAGTTAGTATTGCTAGTATAATATTAGTACTGCTAGTGTTATTTTGTACTGTCAGAGAAGATTAATACTGCAGTTGAAGACTTAAGACTGCCAGAAGAAGATTGCATGAAAACGTGTAAGAAGGTATATATGGATGTAATCTAAGTGTATATCTTATAAAGTTAGGAAGATACGCATATGTTTAGAATTATAGAAGATCTTAAAAGATTTGTAGTTATCTTGTAAAGGACTCCTTCGTGTATGAAAGGATGTCCTAGGTTAAGGTCTTAGATACACTTTTGAGAATACTTTTAGAGATCGAATTCATAGCTTCAAGGTTGTAAACCCTAGTACTAGTTAAGAGTACTCGTATTATTGATCTAATAATATTGAAGCTTTTTGGTTATATTCATTGTTCATTCTACTGCATTACAGTTTACTGTTCCATTGTGATTACTTCTAGAGTATTAAGGTGTAGATTCCGCATACACTTTAATATACACACAAAGTCTCTATTATTGTTATTTTGGATTCATCCAAGGTAACATACTCTTTACAAGCTAAAGAATTGATCAAGGTTTGGGATCAACAGATAATACCTCATTTTCATATGCCATGAGATAAATTTCTTCTTTATCATCTCCGGTATCACTCCAACAACCCACCATGAACGCCTTTTGATCATTGAAAGAATTCTTTGGGCAATCACTAATGAAGTGGTTTGGATCGCCATACTTGAAGCACCTTCGGTCTTCTTTCTTGTCTTCCTTTGCTTTTTGGAAGTTCTTCTTGTCATCATAGGGTTGTCAAACAAATTTTCCTCTTCTTTTAAAGAACTTTTTGATATCTCTAATGGCCATTGCATATTCTTCGTCGTTGCTATCCGAGGAAGATGCATCCTCATCACTTAAGACTTGTCTTACTTTTAGGGCAAGAGATTTGTATTTTTCTTTCTTATTCTTTTCACTTTCCAAGTCCTTCTCAAGTACTACCTCATAGACTTTGAGATTGCCGACTAGTTCGTCTAGAGATAGTTTTGATAAGTCCTTAGATTCCTCAATCACCGTTACCTTTGGACGCCACTTGGAAGGGAGAGCCCTTAAGAATTTTCTAACATGATTACGACTTGAAAAAGATTCATCTAGAGAAGGCACAATCTATAGTTTCATCATCGGTTATAGAAAACTCTTCATACTTTTGTACAAAAAGATCGGTTATGGTGAACTCTTCATATTTTTGTACAAAAAGATCTATTTTATTATCTTTAACTTGTTTGTTGCCTTGATGATTAGTTATTAATGAATCCCAAATATTTTAAGCCGTATCGCACATGAAATTTCTTTCATATTCCTTTTTAGGTAAAGCATTGTATAAAACCATTTTTGCTTCATCATTTTTGGAAATCATTTTCTTGTGGTTCTCATCAAATTTTTCATATGAAATAGCTATATCTTTACCATCTTTGTCTTTGATGGTAGGTTTATAGTTACCATGAGGGTTTGGTGGGGGGGAGGATTTTTAACTATACAATAGATCAATATCTTTAGATTTACATAAGTTTCAAAATGGTTTTTTTCAAAATATATAAAACATTTTGCTTCGAATAGGAGGTGTCGTTGAATAGATGACCTTCTTTGTAGTTTTTCGGGAATCCATAATTGTTTTAAAGATTTAAAAATACAATTTATTTTAAAACTTGGTAACCTAGAAAAATAACTCTTTGATGGCCCATTTGTGGGAAAACTAGAAGGGGGTGGGGTTGAATAGTTTTCTTGATTAATTGTTATCTTTTTAAAATTTTGCTTGAAACTTTGTGTGAAATGACTCGATGTTGATCTTGGTATGTAGAAATATAAAAGAAAGTAAAAGAAAGAGTTAGAGAGATATAACCGGGACACAAGTATTTATAGTGGTTCGGCTACAAGAGCACCTTCCTTGCCCTACTCCACTCCCCGAGTCACCTACTCGAGAGTTTGTTAAACACTAGTCACCAATCTCATTTGACCAGCGGAGAAGCTTCACAATGATGGTTACACTTCTTTAATAATACAAAACAAACAACGGATTCTTCACACGGTAGAATCGAATCAACACAACTACAAATGATGAATGGACTAACAACTACAAAGTAATGGTCAAGACTCAGCAATGTGATCTTGATAGAGTTATGGAGATTGTAAGCAAGGTGCTTGATACTTGATCGTCTCGGATGAAAGCTTGGTAATTTGTTCTTTGAAGTAAATTACCTACAAGAAGCTAAGAAAGAATATGCAAGAAATAGAGAGAAAGATCAGTAGATAAGAGAGTATTTCTTAGTGGGAAGGTGTGTGAAAACATGAGAAATGGCTTGGTATTTATAGCCAAAAAAAAGCACTGTAGCCCGGTTCCGCTGGTGCCATTGGAGAATGGAACCGGCAGCCAAAACCAATGGAACCGGCCTACAGTAACCAAATCCGAATTTTGATTCTCAAGATCTTGGGAAATCTTGTGAGATTGCCCTTGGATTTGCTACATTTGATTAGGTCATTAATGATGTAATTAGAAAGAAATTAGAAAACATTTTTGTGTGTAGTTTTGGTTTACATAAAATAATGTATACATAATTTTATGTCACTTTGTGATTTTGTAAAAACTTGTGTTTTTAGAGAAGGTTTTAGCATAATGTTACTTCAAGTTTTATCATCAATAAAACAACGAAGATCGCAAAATAGAAAGAAACATTTTTGTCGGTTTATTTGTATTAACAATAGGTAAGGAGGTGAGAAAAGCCAAAGCATCACAAATGTCTTGCCACTTCATTGTGTGGAAGCTTTTTTGTAAACATTATGTGGTTCTAGCAATTCTCATCTCCAAATACCACAAACTCATTTAGTCATTTAGACTTTAATTCATAATAATCAACAATGGATTTGATCACTAATCATCTTGATGCAAACAAGCTAAGTACTTTGCATCTCAAGTAAAGCATATCCCATAACAGGAAAGGATGCGTTTACGCAAAGTGACCTTTGACATAGTTTGACTAATAAGGGAGTAAAACCCGTTACGTGATTAGGAACAACATAAATCCAAATTAAGGTCAAATGAATACTTTCATTTAATGATGTGTTAAAAATATGATCATACTAGGTTTAGAAAGAAGTTTTGGCATTGGCTAGAGGCGTTTGATAAAGATTTGAGTTTGTGTTTTATTGAAAAACGAGAGGATTCATTTTTGCTCCTCTCTCAGTCTAAACCTCATTTAAAGTGTTCCTAAATGCTCAAATATCATATACATAACTTTATTAAAGTTTCCACATGTGTCGGGTAAGAGGAAAGTCGACAAAGTAAAATCCATAAATTGGATTTCGCATGTGGCACGCTGGTCACGCGTTGATGCGTGCCTAGCGCACCAGACTTGCAAATCTGATTTTACGGATTTTAGCTATCATTTGTTATTTTACATTTTGCGAACATTTATTTGTCATCATTAAAACATAAAAGAGATCCTAATCAATGTTGCACCAACAGTCTCCCCCTTTTGATGATGACAAATAAAATTTTAGAAAGCAAATAAAATTACAAATGTAGCAAAGATGAAGATCTTTGTTAATGTAGTTTGCGTCTGATGTAGGTTGTGTCTTGATCTTGGCCTTGTAATTTGGTGAAGCTTGATTATTGTCTTCACTCTGAGTCTTAAATAGGTTTTCTACCCCCATGTATGCTATAACTGTTTGCTTCCATAATTGCTAGTTATACTAGCTTTCTCCCCCGATCAATAAGCATCTTTTCTTTTCTTTCCTTCTCCCTCTTTTGTCAAATCAAAAAGGCAAGATGTTGGTCTTTCATTGGAATGTTGATATCGTTGTAGAAGAAAGAATAGATATCAATTCTCATGCTCCCCTTAGATCGTTGCTCCCCCTTGTTCCAAGGCAGGGATCCATAGATTAACAAACATATATACATGTGCAAGTCTAACATAGGTTAGCTTACCATTTGGAATCTTGAAGACATTGATGAGTACAATTGTAGATTATTGTGACATTGAACATTGTTGCATACATTCATATACATGTTTTAGCATTTTATATGAAGAGTTATTCATGACTCCAATTACTTTTTGTTGAGCATGCTTGGACAATAAATAGAAAGGCAAAACACATTTTATTGAATCATACATAAATATCACATAAGATCAGCTTTTAGAGATACAACTATCATCAACTAAGGCACAAATAGGTATAGAGACTAATGCATATAGTCTATTAGAGAGTCCATAGAGAAAGAAGGGCACATCAGAGGTATATCATCAACTTCAATCATTTAAGATGTATCATTAGGATGTTGGTTCTTGGTGTACTCAAAAAGCATCGTTGTGACCCTAGCATAGGGAATTGACACATTATTGAGATATCTCATGCGTTTGGCTACAAAGTAGGCAAATTTAAATGGAATCTTGGACTTAATACAATAGAGAATATAACCAACCATGATAACAATTAAAAACCTTGTGTTCAGACTCTACAAATACATTTTTTAATCAACACTCCGCCCAACTTCTCAATTGACATTGAGTTGTGATTATCCCATGATGGGATGGAGTTCCTTTGGGCCAAAAATGAACAACTCGAGTTTTTAGTATGGTGTTTTGATCAAAGCACCATCAATTAGTGAGATAATTCCAAATGAATTGATGAAAAGTTTAGTTTTTGTGAAATAAATTTGTCTCATATGATCTACAATAGAACATCAGACAATGAAGTGAGATGTCTAGGCCTTTTTATCCCTAGATCACTTAGGATCTATATATAGTCATGACCATACATTTAAAATGAAGGGTGGCAAAAATCAGGATAATCTAAATTAAATATACTTAGCATAAAAATTCTTAAATGTTAGTGATGTGATACAATAAAGAAATTGTAGTTTGAGCCAATGAGAAACATTTTGAAAGAGAGAAAGGTTGTGTTTATGCTAGTGATGACTAGGAAGTTATTATCACAATGATAAACTTCAAGGAGATTTTAGGGCTTATAATGAGATTGCAAAGTTTAAGACTTCATATTCCATGAACATCTAGGACCATATAACTAAGTGAGGTTGACTAATAGGATTGATGATTGAAAGAGATTACATTTAACATTCCTATTAAGTAGTGAGATTTAAGTTTACGTATAAGATTTTAGATTAAGCAAGATATGCTTGAGTGGATTTGACTTAGTACACTTTGATTCCTTAAAGTTTAAGGTAAGTTATGCCTTTTGTAAAGAAAGTTACTTAATATTGGAAAGATAATTATCCTTGGTGATTAGAAGTTTTAAAGTTTGTGAAATCTGATGATGAGTTTGTTAGAATCTAGGAAGCATGTTATACTGAGTATATGGATTCAAATTAAAAATTAGATGATTCAGTTACACACTTAGTTCTAAATAACTTGCACAATCAAATGGGAATATAAAATGAATAAGTTGACACAAATATATAACATTTTCAACCACAAAGTATAGTTAGTGATCCATTGATTTTGTCAATGAATTTGTCTATTTAATCTTTCATGTCTATCATAGGGAATAGAACATGCAATATTTGCAAATAAGTCGATTTCACACATTTAAATAAGGCGATGATTATTACAATATTGACAAGATGTAGATCAAATTTCTTGTTCATAGCACATAGGTTTGACATGTAGAATTTGAGATAATGTCAACCATAGTTTGAATAATGCATTGACATCTATCCTTCATCTTATTAAAACAACGATGTTGCTTAACTTCCATGCCTTTCACATAAGTCCTAGCACATAATCACATAAGCTCTAAGTGCACAAATATCTCTAAAAGGTTATGAAAATAACCTCTAGACTTCTATTGTTATATCTGACCCCTTAAACTCTCAAATCAATATCCTATGGTGCATGTCAACAATAAACAACCTCACTAAGACTCATGCAATTTGGACTCTGGAAAATATCATGCGAAAATCCTAAGCTTGTTAATTCTTAGACACAAGTGTCCTCTCATTTAAATCACCAATTACTTGTTCTATTGGGTGATCTTTAGCATCTTTTAGACTTTTAGGATAGCCTTCATTCGAAACATTAACTTGTAATGACAATGACTCATTGAGATTGATGACATCAAATAAAGTCTATTTTATAGCATCATTTATCCCATGTAATTAACTCATTTTATATAATTATTGCAAAGAATTGTTACTTAATCATTTGTATTTGAGAATTGCAGTAATTATGGAGTACTTGGTGAAAGTTAACTAAAAGGCACGCATTCTAGAGCTTAAACGAAGATATTTGAAGATTATTGTTCTTACAACCAATACGTCGTATCCATCAAGGAAGATACGGTGTATCAATGCCTGCACTCACCAAAGACCATAAAGGAAACAAGATCCAATGTGTCGTATCCAGAAGAAGGCAGTACGCCGTATTTAATGTATATGGAAATAAAATATTCTGGAAGATATTAAACGTGGTCTCTACTCTAAGAAACCCTCGATACATCGTATCTAAGACATTAGATATGCCGTATCGACCATATTCTAAACCCTATAAATAGAAAACTTAAAAATGAATTTTAAGTGTGCTAAATCATGTTCTCGATACCTAACCATAAAAGTCGATTTTTAGAAGAGACAACGTGTCATTTCTTATACTCTTGTAATCGTTTAGTTTTTGGTATCATTCTTTAACTTTGTTAGTTTACCTTGGCTAAATTATTACTTTTGTATTAATTATGACGTTTGAAGGCTAATACCTTTGGGTATTAGCCATTGTTATAAAGATCTTAATGTTTGG
>BQNB010074348.1:3240-31824 GCA_026074375.1 Tanacetum coccineum | reverse complement strand
CATGATGAAATCACCTATGTGAGAGAGAAGTGGGGTCGCTTCGAAGGGAATTATAGGGGGCACACTTCCTAAGAGCTCTTGCAGAACTAGGCTAGTGCTCATGATGATAACGAGCACGACTATGAGGACTTGACAAGGCCAGGGAGAATCGTGTGTGAGTGTGTATTGTCATCTACATAAACAAAGGCTGAGTTCAAGGACATCGCATCTACTCAGATCTAGGAGGCTAAGTGCATCTCGCGAGGGAAGGTTCAAAGGGTCACACCTACCTATCATATACAGGACTCAACCGTAGAAATTTCGCCGAAAGCTTCGTGTGTTTTCGACCGATCTACATTCATGTGGGGGATTGTTGGAAAAATAGTTTGGCAAAATGTGTTTTTGAAAACTTTGGACATTATTTAATATATTTATATTAGCTTGTAGTTTTGCGTTATCTTTGAAGAGAGCTTCGCAACGAGCTAAAGTATGTCCAAAATGAAGTTAATATGAATGAGATATCGTGTCTCAAAGTGGGACACGTGAAACACAAAATCTGAAAAAATGAAAGTATCCCACATCGCCCATAATGTGAAGTGGGAAGGTGTGATTCGGGTTTCCTTTTCCAGCTTCTGTAAATCTATTTTAAGAATAGATTTAAAACTTATTGATGAAGGTGTACAAAATTATTTTGTGTATTTAGAATATATGCAATTCTTGGTTTATTTAAAACTGATTTGTTTTATTAATGCAAATCACTTTTTTATATTGAAGATTTGTTGGTATAGGGAAAAGATTTAATCTTAGTGAACAAGATAAGTTTCACTATAAATACTGCCCTAAGCCTCATTCGTTTTCAACATAGAAAAAATGCAACTCAACTGCAACCAAGTTTTAGAAATCCTTTCGATCAGAAGCACACAGTTTTCCGTGATCTTTCAGGCAAGTATGTCAGGTCCGGCTGTACAACAGCTTTGAACGTTGTACCCTGGGAAACAGACGACGAATTTGTTTAAAGGGAAGCGTGTCCAACACGTGCATCGTTCATGACCTTTTACTGCTTTCTTTATTTATCGTTTATAGTGTCTGTCTTCTGCTTCTACCCCATTCTGTCTGTTTTATTTGCTGTCATTTAATTTCTGTTAATTTAATTTATTGTATTATAATTCGATTTTATTAATAAAAGTGTAACAGTTTCCCTACATAAAGTACAATTTTTTTAAATAATAATCAAAAATCACACACACAAACCGGCCGTTATAGCCAGAAAATGGCTCTTATAACACGCCTATAACGCATCATATGGTGCAGTTATGACGACGTTATAGGCATTAAAATGTGCCTATAACAAGTAGCGCCCACCAAGATTCATAAGAAGATCGGGTATAGTGGCGGATGTTCACGTCAAATCTGTTTTGGCTAGACGTTTGGCAGCGCCAAATGCATGCTACTACACCAAAACCCCTTAGCGCCAAGTTCAACTCCAAATAGTAGGCGGACGCAAAAATGGAAAGAAGACAAAAGTGGTGTTTTTTAATTGGTTTTTTTTGTCGAGTTTGTGTTTTAATTGAATATGTAGGCTCAAGTGACATGTGAAAGGTTTGTTATGAGTGATAGAGTATTTTGGTGTGTGAGTATTAAAAGTGAGAGATAAAGCTGAATTGACACCCAAAAAGTATTTTTGTCATGCCACAATACCTGATGATCTAATACATTGAACGTAATTGTTACCAAATTTGTAATTGAGTAAACTACAATACATCCTTGTGGTTTACACTTTCCGAGACCTTACATCCCTGTCAGAAACTATTGGCCCCTTACATCATTCATTAGCCAAACGTTAGACATAATACATCTATGAGGACGAACGATGCAAATATTTTTCTGTTATCTTCTAACGAGAGATGTATTTCACAGTTTATTATTATTATTATTTAACATCACTTTATTATAAATTCATAGGATTTACAAAAAATTAGAGGGAAACCAAAATACTATCTGGACACCCACTTCTTTAGTAATAGCGAAACTAATCCTATTAAAAATATGAACAGCTGCACGTGCCCCAATGCCCTCCCCGTGTCTTTGAGTCTGCTCACCGCTCTTTTGACGTGGCTCTTCGTTCTTCTCTGGAGCGTATTGTCACTGCTTCTGGACCAGGATTTGGTTATTGGCAATGGAGGCTTGCCACCTTACCTTTTGCTTTTGGGGGACTTGGTGTCTATTCTGCGGGTGATGTTCTGAATTATGTCTTTCTTGCTTCTCGATTACAGTCTGCTGTCTTGCAAACTAAACTACTTTGGTATACTGGTATTTTTTTTCTCCCAGGCCTATTTTTGATGATGCCTTGTCTGTGTTTAATACATCTATGGAGATTGACCTTTTGAGTAATCCAAGTGAGATCGCTGCCCCCAAACTCATGAAGAAAATGGCAGATATATATTTCACACGGGTTACTAAAAATGCAGAGTCTACATTTTCCTTATCTCCTCGACAGATGGCCTTGTGGACTTCTCAAAGGGAGGATCATACCTCTGATTGGCTTAAGACGGTCCCTATTTCTGGGTTGGGACAAACTATGAACGGTAAGACTTATCGTTGTGTTTTGTGTTATCGGTTAGCTATCCCCTTATTTTCTGTTTCAAAGCCTTGTTCAGCCTGTTCAAGGGTTTTTGTTGGGGATATTTATGGAGACCATGTTGTGTCGTGCGCGGGAGTTATTGGTATTAAACATCGTCATAACGTTGTGCGTGATACCCTTGTCGACATATGTTGTCGTTCTGGGGTTTCAGCTGGTAAAGAAGTTGATATCGGGTTGGATAGGGGGCGTGACAAACCATTACGTCCAGCAGACATGTTATTTTACTCGTGGGATAGAGGACTTGATGTTTGTGTGGATCTAACTGGATCTTCAGCTTTGACGCAAACCGGGATGGTTGATTTCGTACCTGGTCGGGCTATGATCAATGCTGCACAACGTAAACGCGGTAAGTATATGAATAAGTGTGCAGCTATTGGATATGAATTTCTCCCATTCTCTTTCTCTTCCTTGGGGGAATTAGAGGCCGACGCGGTCACCTTGTTGAGGCGGATCCGAAAGTTCTCTATAACTTAGGACATTGGGGCACGTGCGGCTATTCATATTTTTAATAGGATTAGTTTCGCAATTGCTAAAGGAGTGAGAGCCCAGATAGTATCCCGGCTTCCTTCCAATTTGTTGTAAAACCTATTATTCTAATGAAGTGATGTTTATAATAATAATAATAATAAGAATAATAAGAATAATGATAATAATAATAATAATAATAATAATAATAATAATAATAATAAAGTGATGTTATAAAAAAATACGTAATAAAAATGAAAATAAAAGTAAGGTATAAAAGTAAACTGCAAAATATATCTCTCTTTTAGATGATAATGGAAAAATATTTTTATCGTTCGTCCTCAATGATGTATTATGTTTAACGTTTAACTAACGAGTGATTAAGATGCTAATAATTTTTTATTGACGGAGATGTAAGGTCTCATAACGTTTAACTAACGAGTGATTAAGATGCTAATAATTTTTGATTGACGGAGATGTAAGGTCTCATAAAGTGTAAACCACATGTAGTCATGTATATTTTGCAGTTTAATCTTTGTAATTTCTAAGAAAATATGGACTGGAGTGCTATTTGTTGATCCACGTGGCAATAAGGCAGTGATCGTGGGGACAATGTAGGAGAATACTGTGACTGTCTTCTAGATCCACACTGTACTGTTTTTGCTGAGCTGTCATCAAACTCGTTGACTCATCTGAGTGGACTCACCTGTTCGATGATGGATGGTGGTGGTATACCATTAATTCTTGTTTGTTTACACTAGTACTACTATAGTTTTTTAATATGAAAAAAATAGTTTTAATATTCTGAAATGCAGTTTAGTATGAACAAGTAGGATTACCGCGCGTTGCTGCGGGTCGTTATTTTTTCACACGTTGTTGCGGGCCAGTAATTGTTTTTTTATTTTTGTGCGGGTTTATTTTTTCGGTCTCATGTTTAATAGTTTGTTTTTTTCTTATATAGACATATGTGTTCGGCCTCATGTTTAAAGGTTTTTTTATACGGGGTTTTTTTAGTATAATTTTATGGAATTATGTTGCGGGTTTATTTTTTCGGTATCATGTTTAATAGTTTGTTTTTCCCTTATATGAGCTTATGTCCCGCGCGTTGTTTTTTGGGCCGTTACTTTTTTTTTAGCTGTTATTTTTTTCTTTTTTTTTGATTTTTTTTGTTCTACGTTATAGTTTTTTTATATGAGCTTATGTGTTGGGTCTCATGTTTAATTTTTTTTTTACTTTGGGTTAGATGTTGGGTCAGATTGTGGGCTTTGTGAACCCAAACAGATCAACCCAAGCATGACTCAATTACCACCCCTACTAAATATTGAACTGGACGTCTAAATTATGTTAATCTTCATTTTCCAGCCACTTAATTACTTCTTTCTTTATCTTTAAGTTGTAAGACATATTCATAATGTGAAACAAAAATGTTTAAAAAAATGTGCTAATAAGAGTGTATCATTCTGTTTATATAACAAAATTTATTTGTGCCAATAAAAATGTATCATTCTGCTTATATAATAAAATTGATCATTATTATTATACCTTTATACTAAAACGCAGGATCATTGTTTCAATGCATGCATTGAATGCACCCGCCCGACCCGGTGACCCTTTTAAAATCCAGGAAATGTAGTATTAAAATTTGTACACGTGTGTGATACGTGGTTCTCTCCTAACAAAACTCCTCTTTCTCTTTATCAACACACACTTCTCTGAATCTTTTGTCCTTTCTCTCTCTAAAAATAAATGTCACCGACTGTTGCTCTCTCTCTAAAAGCAGATCATGGGTTTAGGGTTTGTTCTTGGTGTTTGTTTTGATTGTGGTTTGTTCTTTGTTGATTCAATTACATATGAGCCGAGGGTGTTTGCTTGGTGTTGGTGGTTTTGGTGGCACAATTGTTGTTTCATGTTGAGGTTGCTGACTATTTTTCTTTTGTATTATTAATCTTGCAAAAAAAGAAGGTATTTGTTTTCCTTTTTGATTTCATGATCTCTATTCTTTTTTGTTTACAACTATGACACTTTTCAGAACTCACCCTAAATCAATTACCGCTCCATCATGTATGATATTGCTGCCGCAACATAGTAAAGAAGGTTACAAATTAAAATTAAAGGTATGTTAATTTGTTTCATTTGAGTTTATCTGAAAAAAAGGGTTTTGGTTTGTATGTTGTTATAGATCTTGAAACCAAGTGAGAAAAATTTGGGGGTTTTGCGGGTTTCGATTTAGGTTTTTTTTTTAAATTTTGTTTTACCCTAATTTTTATCCAACATTTATGATTCATATTTTAAGACTTTCTATGTGGTGCATTGTTTGTTTTGGTGAGTCATGGTGGTGAGGCAGTAATGTTGTCGAACGGGTTTGAAGTTGTGGCGAAAAGTGAGCAACGTGCGGTTGTAGCTGTGTTTCTTGATAAATTTTAACAGATGGGTTTTCATATTCAGTTTTATGGCACCAGTCTTATTATTTTGGTTTCTCAACATCAGTGAACATGAACAGTATCGTATATATAATGTAAGTAAGCTACATTTATAGATTGAAAAAAATCTGGATCACCCTCTTAAAGAATGTTGTGACAGAAATGTTGGCTTTAAGCAAATGAGCTGCCAATGATGCGTCACTATGTATTAAAGAAAACAAAACAATATTGTAAGCGATTAAGACACATCTGATTTACTAATGGAATCAGGTCAAGCCAAAGTACCCCTCGGCTTTCAGTTAGCGGTAAACAAAGCTTTGAAAGTAGGCAAAGAGCGATGTATTCACGTAACCAACTAATATTATATAAACAGTTCCTCAACATGTAGGTTCTATGAACATGCATTTATAAACTATAAAGTTAATTTGAAGGTTGTTGGTCTTTGGTCACTACTACTCCAGGTTTGGGGTGTGTCCCAAAGTTCATAATAAAAAAAGAAAAATAGATCGAAAACCATGGATTCTAAAACTGATCCTGAAATTTCGACTATCATTTCAGCTATCTACGATCAACACAAGAATTACTTATTTGTATCATGAATAAGAGAATATAGTAGAAATGATAGAACATTTGTTTCTTTGCCTTTTTATGTACTTATTTGCAGAATCAGAACTGAAATTACTTATGCTTGTAGAATCACATCAAATAGGATTGAGCTTTTGTAAAAATAGATTATGGTATTTAAAAAGAAAACTAACAAGCACCTTAAAGATGTTTGTCCAAAGAAATGCAGGTTTAATTAAGGGTCAAAATAATAGTTAATTATTGCTGTATGTTGAGAAGTATATGCAAACGCTCGAACACAGCTAGGAATAGCCTAAGAACCTGTTAAAATGCATTTTTTAAGCAGGCCCTAACGCCACTTAAAACGGCCCATACAACCCTTTAAAGTGTAATTTTTTAGCCCCAAGCTTTTACCCACAAGTTTCAATTGGTATGTATATTTCATTTTATTGTTCATCTTGATATTTCAATTATTAGAGGCTGACTTGGTGTTTTTTGAAATGTTAATAAGAGTTGGATACATTGAAGGAGAAAGATTAATGCCAAGGCAGAAAATGTTAGGGAGTTGGATGGAAAACTGAAGGGCATTTGTATGTAAGTATATAAAAAAGCACATTTTTTTCAGTATGTTGTGGCTAAGACGGAATCTGAAATCCTATACTAATTATAGACAAAAAGGAGGCCGTCATCCCACTGGTATGGTTTCGCCAATGGCAAAGGCTGGTGGATTTACTTCTGTTTCTGATATGATTCATGCAAAAGGTGCCCAAAACGTTTGTAACTAAAAGCGGGTGAAAGAAACATGTGCTTCACCAGGAAAGCTAATAATAGAGGTGTGATTGTGCTTAACAGCAGGTAAGAACCATTTTTAGAACTTTTTATTGTCTGATGCGTTCGAGCGCCGTATTTTTATTGTCATTTTCTAGCAATAAAATGTATTTTTATGAAGTGGTTTACGTGGCATCTACAGCAATAGGGGTTGTTTGGATTAGGGGTGTTTTTAAGACACGGCTGAATTGGGCACATAACAGGACTGGTGTCAAAGTAATTGGTTAGGGGTGATGTCTTAACCATCAATAAACACCCGGTTAAATTAGACTCCTCTATATGCCACTCACGCTCAATGTGAATTTTTTACCCATTTTTATACATGTAAGTTGGAACTCCCGCCTTTGCTGACTTATTATCGTGTTTATCGTTTAGGAAAGCTAATAAAACAGTTACATATAAGTTGTGGAAAATTGTTTTCTCTAGCTATTTGCTGTTAAGTTTTTCTTCCTTCCTAATAATTTTAAAGGGGCTATAGTCTGTAATGGTTTTGCATCTATCTTCTACTGATAGTTGTGCGTTTGCGTGGGTAACAAATCAAAATGATTATAATGCGTAAAAATTATTGTGAGCCAAAGTGGATCAAGCTGGGTTGGGTTGAACCGCCAACAGATTTGTGAAAGCTATTAGTCTGACCCGCTACAGATGACACATAATCCAAATTAACGATTTCATGTAAAGCTCGCCACTCAAGCTTATCAACACCCAAAATAAGCCTTTAGTTTTGTGTGCTACAAAATGAAAATTGGTTATATGATACGTGAAAAGAGAATGTTCAGATAACGAGTTTATAAATACAAGTCCAAAAAAATTGTCAAAATTGAAGGTTATTTAGGGCTTAATTTTTTTTTCTCTCAGATTATTGCGTATGATTAACGGGTTGAATTTCAGGGAGTTTGTGCCATTTTTTTATGCTACTGGAAAGAAATCATGTATGACGAATATTGGTGGTGAGAACTCTAGATGGAAGCCTATGTGTCCTCCTAAACCCAGACAAGATTTTGGGTTTCAGTCAATGTTTTAAAAACCGGGTTGACCCGGCCGGTTGAACCGGTTGACCCGTGAACCGGCTCAGAGACCGGGCCGAATGTGATCGGGTTTTTGCTTGTTTGTGAACCGGATTGAACCGCTGGTTTTTCGTTGACCCGGGTTGACCCGGTTTGATAAACCCGGCCGGGTCGTGACTTTTTATAAAAATATATAACAAAAACTTTTTTTTTCCATAAACATTTTTAAGTTTAATTGATAAATTGAAGTGATGATGATTAGTTTTAATTAAAATATAGTCAAAACTAAATTAAAACACCAACTAATTTTTTTATTATAGGCTATTACAACTTATAATAATGAGTTAATTGTTTTTGCAAATCTTTGCTATAATTTTATAAATATAGAACTAAAAAAAACTAAAACTAATGAGTAAAGACTCAACATTTTTCATCAGTTTAATTGAAAGTATGATAAATTATGAGATAATACAATACTACATATATATGTAAAAAATATACATATGTATAAAACCGGTTTGACCGGGCGGTTTAACCAGTTGAACCGGTAACCCGGTGAACCGGTCACTAAACCGGGTCAACTAAAAAACCGGGTTTTAAAACATTGGTTTCAGTCGCATTTGGGTGTGGGGTTCAGGATTTTGAGCAAACTTGGGGATGATTATACACCTCTGTCAAAGATAGTCCCACATAAGTTCCCTACTGATAAAGGTTAGAATTGACTAATTTTAATATGTCTTTTATAGTTCTGACTAATATCTACTCAACACATGTCAAACAAAATCAAGGCAGGATGTCACTTATATTTTTTGGATATACTGTTTATAGTTCTGGACAAATGGAAACATGGAGTATGAGATGGACATAGTTGAGTTTGCTGTGAAATCACTTAGATCAGTTTGGGAAAACTTGCCTGCTGGTGAAATAAATGAAAGGTACTTGGCTTACTAAACAGTTCCAAACTGTTTATATCTATTGTTATAAAATCCATGTCACTAAAGGCGGTAAAATTTTCAGGTGGTCCCTTTAATTGCTGATATCGATGGTGCATTTGATTCTAACATGGTCAAAGTATTACACTTACAACAACACATCCCATTGATCCAGGTTTGTGTTCAATATATACCATAGTTTAGTGTTAGGAAAAAAGGATAGATATATTTTTAGGAAATATTGATTTTCGGTCAGATGATAATCAAAACAATGAATTGGATCCTTCCAAATTGCAAAGTCTGCTAAAGGCCCGGACAAAAGAAGTAGGGGCTATCAAAGATAATCTTAAAAACCATGTGTCAACATCAGAGTTGGGAAATTCCGGAAGCTAATAATTGAGATACACCAGGATCAAAATTATGCCTCCGTCACCGTTGGTAAACTACGTTCTTGCAATTATTGTTAGGTTACGAGTTCTGTCTAGAGCAATCGACATAGCCAAATCATAATTGAATTTTAAGAATGATCACATACCTGAGTAGTCAAATGGACTGCCAAAGTTTTTCAATTACCCATTACTAAGAACGCTGATTAATTTTCTAGGAGGCGTTTAATCTTGTTGCACGTTTTCTTGGTGTATGAACATGATACGGGCCATAGTAGGTACTTTGGAGGTCAATTTGACATCTATGCCATCATGTGCTTCATGCACTAATAATAAGCTTTAATAAACGAGTTAGCATTATAAGCTGTTAAAATAAGTCCAAATATTTCAGCAACAACATGACTCTGATTTGATTGAGTTCCAAGGTTTCTCTGAGTATCTTTGTAGGATACATATCCATGAAAATGCACTAAACCTAAACAAGTATCACAGATTGGGTAGGCTGGATAATGGGTCAAAATGAGCAGTTAATTGTTATTTTTCACATTCATTGAATATTGAAAATGAGTTAACAATGACATTACAGTTAAGATTAATGACGTATATGTGTTTCTTAGAAATCGTAGACTATAACCGATGAATCCGGTAAGAAAAACTATCGGTTATGTATTGTTTGTGCTTACGCTTAGGTGTAAATTTTAGGTGGTGTTGGTTGATCTTGCTTACAAAAATTGTATCGCAATATAGTTGCACTTCCGCTATGTATACAAATTCCCAAATGAAAATATTGCAGGCACATCCATGGTTGACAGAATGTGAGCGGGAGCATATGTGCAGACTCATGAACATACAAAAGCTATCGTTGGGTGCAACTACCCACACAGCTCAAAACGAGAGGCTGCCTTTTTGTGTTCCTGTTCAAGTTCTTTTCTGTGAACAGCTAAGGCTCCGTACATCAATTGCAGGCTGGTTTTTGTATCAGAAAATCAAGATCAAATTAGTACTAAAAATGAAAGTGAAGTGGGTCTTGCACAAGGAAGAACGGGTGTGAATGACACGAGGGAGCATGTACAAGAGCTTGAAAGGGAGTGCGAGTATGAAGTATGAGATCCTGGAAGTGAAAACGAAGAGAGGTTGGAGTTTTTTATGCAGGCTCTCAAATGATGTTTATAGAACAATTCTGTTAGATAAAAAAACAAAGCAAAATTCAGGATTGATTGGGAATCTGATATTTAAATTTGTTGTTTTGTGTTGCTGATTATTTCTATAACATATTTGCATCGAAATGGGGTGGAGCTGTGTTGGGTATTTGTCAGTTTAAGATATATTATGTTGGGAATAATTAGACCCTACTCTTTCACTCATTGCCCCCTCTCCCCATTATTCCATTCGCAAATAATGTAGTTTCAATGATCTATCAGGTATTTACGAAATACCCCATCACACTATTCGTCAATAAAAACCGCCATAATTTTAAAAAACCCGCGCTTCGCGGCGAAGCGCGGGTTACAAACCTCGTTTCATAATATGCGTGAGTTAGTGTTGTTAATTAACTATTGTCTTTTGCTATTATTTTGGTTGATGTAATATCTTAGAATTTAGATGCTTCAAAGCTGCAAAATTGACTGTCCGGTTGAATATATATCGCTTTAGCGAGCAATAGTGACAGGTTAAATATGTTCACTTTAGAGAGCTATCCCATTTGGTCTTTAAGAAGTGGTTCCTATACGATGAGCTAAGGGGGGTGTTTGTTTCGGCTTATACGTGGGCTTATGAGCTTATTTGATTTCGGCTTATATAACATAAGCCTTAATTTTTTAGCTTGTTTTGAGACTTGTGGGCTTATATAAGTTTATTACGATATAGTAAACTTATATAAGCCAAAAAATTGAGGCTTATATTATATAAGCCGAAATCAAATAAGCTTATAAGCCGAAACAAACACCCCCTAAAAGTAAAACATACAAAATATGGCAATTTTAGTTACTAAAGGATTTTAAAATCCTTTCTTGGATCCCGGCTTGATTCAAGACGAGTTGTGCAAACTCTGGACTCGATGTCCATTTGACATTCTAGCTAGTATATAGTAGTTTTTTGGCTTATGTATAGTTTTTGGTTTCTTTCTGGCGACCTCTTATGGCGTTGCTTGGGTCCTTTTGGCATTCTTTCTGTCATCTCTTGGATCTTTTTTTGTGTGTGAATAATATCATTTTCAAAAGAAAATCACACTTTTAGTGTCTTTGGCAAAATTCTCCTCTATATTGTATTGAATTTTTGCCTCTAAACCTACTCTTGCAAAGCATGCAAATTTTGCCACTATATTGTAATGGGAGGTGATTTGTATACACATTTTTTGCCATCTACCACTAAAATACACCCGTTGATGAGCATAGTACAACACACATATGCATATTCAGTGATGGATGGCAACAAAAAATGTGTGTGCAAATCACCTCCCTATTGTAATACATTTAGGGTCCGTTTGGTTTATAAGTAAGATTGGATTCGGATTTTGATTTGGTATAGGATTTGGATTTGAGATAGGATTATGAGAGAAAAATTATATTTTTTAATCACATTTTTTAATAAAATATGATGAATATAAATGTGGACCCACACATATAGAGATGAAATTGCAAGGTGGCTCACAAATATTTGATTCCATGTCAAAACCTACTTAAGTGATCATCTATCATTTTTGATTCCATTTTTCATTCTCGATGTCAAAAGCAAGAACTAAACAAAAGTTTATTGTCTTGTCAATATGAAAACCTATTCCAAGGTAGTATAACAAACGCTCTGATGAGTTAAAAGTGGGTAACTATTCTGAAAGTACAAACAAACTATCAATGCGTTTGGTTTAGGGGGTTGACCAATAGGGATAGGGATTAAAGTAATAATTGTATGTTTGGTATGAAGCTGATTGATGGTGATGACCGAAAACGAGGGATTACACAAAAGTTATCAGAGTGGCCGGGGTTTGCTCTTATTCTCTGAATTTGTGGACCCAAATACAACCTATACCATTCATTTGTTTTTCTTGTCTATTTTTATTATTTACAATTACTAAAGTTAGATATATAACTTATAAAATAAATAAAATTTTACATTATTATATATTTTATCTCTCCTACTTTTTTTCTAACCCAAAACCAAATTCAAATCCTAAACCAAATCCAAATCCTAATCCAAACCCAATGTCAGAGTTCTTAATTCAATGGTTGTGTTTAGCATTTTCTTTCATTTAAAACTGAAAATTCGAGAAAAATAAAATAACTTTTGTTTGTTTATAACTATTTATTATTCAACCTCAAAAAAAAAGACATGAAATTTACCAAATCATATATTGTAGTATAACAATATGATTTCAGGACCTTATTCTTATACTACCTCCGTCTCATAATAAGTGTCCACTTTGACTTTTTTGAGTATTTCTTATTCAACTTTGACCATAAATATTTTTACTTGTGTTATATAATACTTGATGAAAAATATATGAATGGATTGGGTTTTAAATGTATTTTCATTGGTATAATTTTGATCAAGTATTATATAACACAAATAAAAATATTTATGGTCAAAGTTAAACAAGAAAGACTAATAAAAGTCAAAGTGGACACTTATTATGGGACAGAGGGAGTAACAATTTGTGCTCTTTCAAATATATTGAAGTTGCATTCTTTAAATCATTTTCAAAGAAAGCCTAGAGAAATAAAGAATGTACTCGTTAGGTATCCATAATGGTGGGTTTATGATAAGCTTTATAATAAGGTGAAGACTGAAGAGGTTTAAGTTTTTTGAACCATAGTGAATACATGTTTAATGCTTAGGCGTATTAGAAAGGTCTAAGATTATTAAGGGTATGTTTGGTGATACGTAGCAGTAAGCATAAGCAGTAGCAGACAACACTTAGCAGTAGCTGTTTGTTAAAATAAGTGTTTGGTAACGTAATTGTAAGCTATTATTAAAACGTGTAAAATTATAAAAAAGACATGCATTTTTATAAAAAGCCATCAATCTTATACTACTATAATATTTTTAAGGCTTTGTAATTTCGCTAACAAACTGCTCGGAGCAAATCTGAAATGCTTCGTGAAGAAGCATTTGAGATTGAAGCAGTTAGACAATATTCAAACGCTAGT
Source organism: Tanacetum coccineum (assembly GCA_026074375.1). Taxonomy (NCBI): domain Eukaryota; kingdom Viridiplantae; phylum Streptophyta; class Magnoliopsida; order Asterales; family Asteraceae; genus Tanacetum; species Tanacetum coccineum. Next base: position 18,460 of record BQNB010074348.1, on the reverse strand, counting down.
TGAGGTGTTACCAAATAAGCTTTTTATCTAAAATGCTTATCGCTAATTGCTTGTCACTCATAAACACTTTCAAATGCTTGTTGCCAAACATAGCCAAGTGGTTTCAAATATTCTTTAAGGGGCATTATAAACCTCTAAAAGCTTTCATCATCCATGGTGTAAACATGTTTAAAATCAAAAGGTGTATAGTTTGATGATATGTTATTACACATGTCAAAGTTATAAAAGTTTAACTCAACTGTTTTATTCCTTTTTTTAAAAATCCTAAGCAGTCTCCCTAACTAATCTCTCAAACGGGAGCTTCCTTATCAAAAGCTCAGTGCTCTTTTGATACTTTCTTATTGAGTAAATTGCATAAATCGTCCCTAAAGTTTGGCCAAATTGCATGTTTTGTCCCAAACGTTACGCAAGTGCAAGGATCGTCCCTATGAGGAAACCTTTGGTGCAAGTATAGTCCCTGTGGTAAAAAAATTAGGGAAACCTTTGGTGCAAGTACCGTCCCCGCAAGGACGATACTTGCAGCAAAGGTTTCTCCACAGGAACGATCCTTGCACTTTCGTAATGTTTGGGATGAAACGTGCAATTTGACCAAACTTTAGGGATGATTTATGCAATTTACTCTTTCTTATTTCTTGGAAAGCGACAGTTCCCAAGGCGGAACCTATGATACTTTTTGACTCCACCTGTTGCTGGAACTGATTTGCAGGCGGCTTTTGTTGCGAGCTGTTTGCAAGGGGCTTTGACGCCTGTTGATTTGCGAGCTATTTGCTTTGTTCGGGCCATTGGTGGTGATTGATTGTTTATTAGGGTTTAGTGTGTGATTCTATTGTGATTGAAAGTGTGTGTGATTTGGTTACTCGGTACTAAGTTTAAATGGTCTTTCATATATACTCGCGTTAACATATACTAACGTAGCGCTTGGTTCTAAACAAGGAATGACAATGGGAAAGATAATAGGAATACTATAAAATGTAATGAGTATTATCCTATTAATGTTTTTGCTTAGTTCATATAAATCACATTTTTTATGTACATATTACAAAACTTGCTACGAAACTACAATTGCAATCTTTTGTGATTTTTTTCCTCTAACCTTAATTTATTTTACATTTTACTACAAAAATCATTGCAGCTAGACTTAAAACGTTATATAACGAATTTCTATGAACCTAAACGCAACCTGTATGCATGTACAATATATTATGTGAAAATAGGTTGCGTGCATGTATAAATATATTATGTGAAAATAAGTAGATATATTATTACTATAAACATATCATGACATAATTGATTCTCATTGAGTGGATGACTAGGGCTATTAATGAACGATCTATTAAGTGAGTTTCTAGCTTGGTCATATCTACTACTAAGTTGAGCACAAGGTTTGACAACCGGAATCACTGTGGTTGTGAGGATGTGCCTAGGAGGTACAACTATGGCATGAGTGATTCTAGTAAGAGGGCGTTAATTTCCGGCCAAGTTAAAGGTTCTTCCAGTGGGCATCCATTTATGTCCTACAGTGTTAAAGATCCTTCATGTTGGTTTTCATTCAAACTTTTCCTTTTGTTTGGAAGATTTAGCCATCTTACGTTTTTGCACATTGTTAAGATAATTAACAACACAAGCATCATGATTTGCAGAAAACAAACATTCATTACATGATAAGCAAACATTCGTAGAATTCGTTGACAATGCAACATTCTTAACATTCGCATTACAATTAGAAATATGACTGTTTTTATTTGAACTAGACTTAAACTTCCTAAGTTGGGCTTCTACTTTATTCTTTTGGCTCCTACTTGATGGTCGTTGGATCCTATCATTCATTGTATAGCTCTTAGGATGTGATCCTCTAGCATAAGTATAGCTTACTCTTCCTGTAGAAGGCAACAAAGTGTTGTCAGTCTTTTGAGTGTTTTGCTTTCCTACATGCTTCTATGTGTTACTAACAACTGTTTTGTTTGTTCCGGATGTATCTACGTAAGGCTTGTTGTTCCTTCTAGTACTTGTTGCGGGAGCCTACTTTTTATTCCCGCTTTGTGTGAAAGGGCAAGAGGCACAAACATACATTAACAGATCTCGAAATCGCTGAGCAAACTTATAGGCATAATCTAGATTTTCATCTAAGGTTTCAAAGCTCTAGCTTGTTCTAGCAATTCATGCAGTGTTTCTATGTGCTCTTTGGTGACTTTCAGGTAATCTTGATGCACTACCCTATTTTCTTAATGTACACATTGATTGGTTCAAACTTAATCCTAAGCAAACTTGAGGCAATAACTATGGTGCATTTCTCAGTTACCTTGTTGGTATGCAAGTGTGAAGTGACTATTTTTTATAAATCATTTTTTTCTCAACAACTTTAGGAATAAACCGAGTTTTTGGAAACAAAGAGAGAAAATGAAGTTTATTTCCCGAAGTTAGAGGTTTATCAAACTTAGTATTCACACTTGTACCATTCTGATTCAATTGTGGTTCATAAAACTTTGTTTGTAACTGTGCTCTTAACTTAACATTTTCAGAAATCTGAGCATTAAGTTTTTGTTGCAAAGAGTCAGTTTTAAGTTTGTTCTGAGCCCGTTCTGCTTGATCGAATCATAAAGATTTTTGTACACTAATTTAAGGTGTTCTCTTTCCTTAACTAAGGGTGAAACATGAAAAGCTAGTGACACGTTCTTATCATCAAGTTTCTGAAACCTATAATCAAACTATAGTGTTTCATAAGGAGTCACTTGACTTTTTCCTTTCAATTGAGCTAATAGTTGCTTTAACTCGTTAACCACAATTGATTTTCTTGTAACTGAGCTTTTAGATCGTTTATCTCAAAAGATTTGTTATTGATCTCTGTGATCAAAGAAGCATCATGCATTTTCCAAGATTCATCACAAATCATTTTCTCTTTATTATGTTGCAAAGAAAGTACAAGAGAAATGCAATATTCCTTAATATTTGCAAAACGTTTTGATAGCTCATTAAATGACTTGTTTGATTCTTGTTGATTTAAAAGCTTAATCTCAAGATTTGCACAATGTGCATAATTATCATTTTTATTCAATGAACGCAAAAATGTACACATGATATCACAAGAAATATTTTCTTCAAAGAGTTGATCGTTGTTGATTAAAAGCTATTTCTTCTCAATTTTAAAATATTTCTTTTCCACAAAACATCGGTCGACCTCGTTTTCTATTTGTTTGAAAATACATTTCATTTTATTAACCTCTTTGTAAAGACCTATTTCAAAAAGTTTGAAAGATTCTCTAAGATTTTTGACAAATGGTATGACTTCTTCTTCGTAAGACTTTTTAATATGACTCACTCCCCAATTTCCCTAATTAACAGCAAAGATAACAGTTCTGACTTTGATGAAAACATCAAATCTGTCAAGATATTCTTGACCTTTTAAAGTGAATCTTTGACCATACTGGTTGTTGGAAGTTTTTTAGGAAAAATGTTTGAAGGTGTTGTTTTTTCAACTGACACCGGTGGAATTGGTTTTGAAACAGGTGACCAATAGACTTGTTTTGCATGCAATTCCGTTTGTGGAACAAAATACTCGTAGAGTTTATTCAGTTTTGCGTAATCAATCAGTTTATCATTATGTTCTTTTTGTTTTTCTTTCATTTTTAACTAATTCTCTTCAACAAGTATTAATGTTTCTTCAGAATCACATACATAAATTGGTTCATGTCTTTTAACTAACACATTGGCATTATACAACACAAGTTTCTTCCGTTGAGCTTTACGAAGATACAAAGGATTTTGATAACCAAGAGTAGTTTTGTGAGCATCTTCATAGAAAACTTGAGGTTTGGTTAACATATGCATTGTTTGAACAATTTGACTTGTTTTATAAACAATATTTTGAAGTTTTTTCTTATCCTTTTCCAAAACCAAGATTTCATTGATTTACTTATCTTGTCTTTCAGATGACTGCCTTGTGAAAGTTTCAAAGTAATTTTTGATTACGACCCATGATTATTTCTTGCATTTAAGAATCTAAATGTTCTTCTCGTTCTGTGAAAAATGCTTTAGACTTTTGTCTTTCTTCTAAAACTTTGACTTTTTCTTTGTATCGTTCAAGCTCAATGGTCAATGATTTATTCACATTTGTATCCTCCTGATTTACCGTTTTGCATTATTTTGCTTGACTTTTCATTTGTTCAATTACAGACAATATCATAGCATTATCTTGTACAGAAGGAGGAATACTTAGAGCAGCATCGTTCTCAATTAGGGGTGAGCACGGTCCAAGGACCGGACCGGACCAGCCAAGACCGGACCGGACCGAGGACCGAGTTGGTTCATAATGCCGAACCGAGGACCAGACCGAAATGGTACGGTCCGGTCCGGGTCGGTCTTCGGTCCGGTCCGGTCCTACACGGCATAATCGTCGGGTTTTTGGTCGGACCGGACCGGTTTTTGGTCTGATGTACCGAGCCGACCGTGACCGGACCGAGACCGAACAGTGATGAAAACCCCGGACCGAGGACCATACCAAAATACTTTCTGAGAACAAAGTTTCCGGTCTGGTCGTTCCTGTCCGGTCTAGGTTTACCTTCCGTCCCCACCCCCCCCCCCCCGGTCCGGTTTTTCCTGGGTTTTCCGGTCCGGTCCGGTTTTCCGGTCTGGTCCGGTCTTCGGTCCCGTATGCTCACCCCTATTCTCAATAGTAACCGTATAATATTCATAAGAGATAACATTGCCATCACTCGTAAGTTCATCATATGAATCATTATTGCAAACAACGTGGTCAGAATAATCCGTCTCTTGAACAACAAGATTAAGCATATTAGTCTCATGATAAGTGTCATAATTTGCTACCTCATAGAGTATGTATGAGTCATAGGTTGGACCAACTGCATCTCCATTGATTGAACCTGTAGGAGAAAGTCTTGCCATGAAAATTGCACTTGCAGTAGGTTCTTCATCACAATCAGAATCAAATGCATCTACATGACCTGCCTTGAACATGGATGTAGTGTGCTTCGATCATCACCCTCTGATTCTAAGTCTTCCAAACCATCAACCAAAAAATCTTGTTGTTCTTCCTGCAAAATAACTCCAGCTTCTTGTGCTTAAGCAAGTAACATCTTCTCTTTGAACCATTATGAGTCCTTCACCCTCTTCTTTGTAATACACTACTTAGCAAAAATGACCTTCACCTTTGCAATTATAACACCTAATTACCCTTGGTTGATTTTCCTTCACATCTCTAACACTTTTGATAACCTTTGTTCATGTAGCTTTATCCTTTCCTATATTAACCCCATAACCCTGAAACTGTCATCCTTGAACATTTTGAATGGTAACTCTGCCATCTTGAGTTGTTGCTTGAGTTCTTGAATTAAATGAAGTTCTGAGTTGGTTGTTTGTTGGTGGACATATTGAGCTAATAGACGTACTAAGAAACATTGTAGCTTTCTTGTGACTTGAGACTCGCTATTGGATCATCAGTTGGAAGAAATAATTGCAATACAAATCCTGAATTAAGTTGTGTTGACGGTGCAGGTGCCTATTGTTGAACAACTGGTGGTTCATAGCTTTGTTGTGGAGGTGATTAAATGAAATGTTGTTGAGTTAATGGCATGATTGGTTGATATGGTGGGTTTAGATCGTATTCAGATGGTTGTGGGTTGTAATGCTCTGACTGTTGTAGGATGGAGGTAGATTGTAAGTGTTAGAAAGTAAGGAAAGTGGATCTGGATATATATGTCGCATTGCTCGAACTTCATTTGCATCATTCTCATTTTGTTTAAGATATGCGTAAAACTGACCAAAGTTAGTTTTGTGAAGATCGTTTTCTTGCTTAACTGTTGTAAGTTGTAACAAACCTACTCCATTTTGGTTGAAGATGATTCACAAACTTCGTATTTATTTGAATGGGTGTCATGGTCATTCCGATGATATTCATATCATTTATCAACTTATCATATCTCAAATAATACGAGTGAATTGATTCTTATTTCTCAGACGTAAATCTATCAAACTCATCATATAACTTTGATTCTCTTTCTTGAATTGTCGGCTCAGTGCCTTCCATTAATTCCTTGACCCTGTCCTATATTTCTTTGGCTATCTTATGATGATTAACAAGAGTGTATATGTCAATTCGTAAATTGAGAAGAATGATGTTTGTAGCTTTGATGTCATAACTTTTCCAGAAGTAAGATCTTTCAATTCTTGTGGACGTTTGTGCTCTGGTGTACCTTCAGTTGCTGGAACAATAATCTCTTTTTTGAATTGAAGAGGACCATTGTTGAATGAATCAATTAATATTTCACCATTCCCTTCAATGTAAAGTAATATACGACTCTTCCAACTATCATACATGCCTTTGTTGAGCATAGGTGGTTGGTTTTCAGCACCCGCAACTATAATATTCTCAGCCATTGTAGCCATTGATGAATTGATTTTTGTTCTTGTATGAAATGATATAAAGGATCATTTCGATGAAAAGGAAGTGTTGTGTGGTTTGTTTGTTGTTGTTTTTGTGATTTAGTGATTAAAATTTGTGTTTTTTTGAAGTGAAATAGGTATAATGGTTGAAGCTTTATCGGTTTAGATTTAGTAAAATAAAGTTACAAGCCCTAGAAATTAAAAAGTTCCAAACTTTAATAAATTTTAACCTAGTATTGCATTTATTTCAACCTCAAAATAATAAATAATCCACTTTGCATTAATTAGACCAAAAGAAACTCTAAGTGTCCAAGAAACCCTAATACCTAATAAAACCTTAGTTAAGTTCAGTTAGGGCTTGTAAGTCCAAGGTTCAGTGGATCTAGGTTCAGTTGCACTGGTTCGGTTAGGGCTTGTTCGCTGGCAAGGTTCGGTTACCACGTTCGGATACCAGGTTCTCTTACAAGGTTTGGTAACAAGGTTTGCTCACGTGGTTCGGTTAGCAGGTCCGCACGAAATAATAAACCACAAATAATTTTGCTAGTTTTGTGGAGAAACGTGGTTTGCACTTTTTTGTTCTTGTCCTTCGAAATACCAAACAACACACTAGGTTTGCTAGTTGTTGTTATAAACGTGATTTGTACTTTTTTGGTATTCTTTGTATGTGACAACCGTCATCAAATCAGGTTAGTCAAGATGTGAGTGTTGACCCGAATACTTGATTCTTGATTTGGATTATGTGCTTATGTGCCTTATGAGATTTAAAATGTGCGTAATGTTAGAAGTAAGTGATTCAATCACTTTATATCTCTATTATTTGTGGTTCTATAATGAGTTTTCTATTAGTAGTCGCGTTTATTTTAACGTGGTGATAATTTCCGTTGTGTGCATTTGAGAATTTCGAATTTAGTATAATTGGTGATTTAAGCCCGTACGTAGGTAAATTAAATTTATAATAATCTTTTTTCTAGAGTAATAATAATTATAATGAAATCTAGTCATTTAGTATTTAGAAGTTACATTTTTTAAGTTATATGTAACAAAATAAATATGTAAATGCACCTAAATAAAAATAAATACCATAGATTAAAACATAATATATATTATTAAAAAAATAAAAAAACATATGCGTGTGTATAGGCCGGCCCAAGGGGAAAGAAAAAGGGAAAACATATATTTTATTTAGTTATCAGTATTTTTACATTCCAAAATTCTATAAAACCTAATTCAATTTTGTTCTCTCCCTCCTTCTTTGTGGCTGCTGACCCAAGAACCCTCAAAAGCACCATCATTATTTTTTTAAGCTTTCAAAGATCAAGAAACTTGATCATCTTGTTTAAGAGTTTGGTATGATTCTTGTAAAACTCTTCTCAACCATTTTTTATTTAATTTTCTTTCAATGTAACTCAAGATTGATAAAGGATCATTAAAATATAATCAACTACTGTAATTAAGATATATGAATGTAATTGTTACTGGTTTGTAATATTTATATGTTATTAGTTTGATTTTAGGGTTTTAGTGTTGTTAAAAACCAGAATTAGGGTATGTCCAGAAAATTGTTATGACTTTAGGAGGCCATAACTTGATGATAAAAAACGTGTTTTGATATGATTCAAAAGCCTAAAATTAAGTTCAAAGAGTCTAGTTTCTGAATTTGTAAGTTTTGAAGCTATTGAACATGTATAGGTTGGTCAAATAATTTTAACAAGATTGGTTGTCGAATCTGAATTTTTTAGACAGATTTAAGTTGGTTTGAAGATATTAAAACCCCCTCAAACATTCTAATATTTGGATGCTAATTTTTCAGATAGGGGTTTTAGGTATTTAGAAACCCCAATAGAAATTTCAACGATTTTTAAATTGTTTAAGTATTTTTCAAAAATTCTAACATTCTGGTGTGCGATCAGGTCAATTCATGACTAGTTTTTATTGATGATTTTGTTAAAAATAGTAAGACATATCTAAACTTAATGGAAACATTAAAGGAGGTTTACAACTAATTATAGTTTATATGGTATGAATTAGGAACTCAGATTAGACCATTTAGTATTTTATAAAAATTCTTGAAGTGACACTAAAATTCTGCATAAAACTGAAATTATAAAACTTACGGGCAATCACCAATAATGTGTATTTAGATTATGGGAATGAGTTGGGATGTACCGTAAGGGTTTATGCAAACATTTGAAGTCCATCTATTATGAGTTACATGGATAAGGTCGTAAAGCCTTGGTCATGTGTAACTTGGTTAATGTTTAATGTGTAGATTTCTAGCTTGGATTTGTGCATTTAATTATGATCGTCAATGTGAGTTTTCATAGCCCCTTTTTTAATTGTTTTTTGGAGAAAATGGTACTCAAATGTGGTTTCAAATATTTTTAGTGTTGTGTTAAATTGATTTGATATTTTGGACATAATGTGTTATTGTAATGCTTTATGTGTGTGCATTTTAGGATCGGGGGTAACGCCTACCCGTGTTATGTAGATTTTGGGATCGGGGGTAACGCCTACCCGTATTATGTGGATGTTGGATCGTGGGTAACACCTACCCGTATTGTGTGCACTTTTGTGCATGATTAGTGCATGAGTTGCCAGTGCTATTTAAGCCTAATTGTGTGACTCTTGATTTTGCATGTTGGTTAAATGATTACATATGTGTATAATGCTTATTGTTGTTGATGAGGTGTCATTTTATACACTTTTTCAGGGTCATTTAACCCCCTAAATCATGCATTTATGCCCAAAATAGGTACTAAATCGTTCCTTTTCAGGTATTCAGCATTTGAAAGGCATTTGAAGGAAATACACGTGACTTGGGTTCATTTTGAGAAGAAACGGACAAGACTACGGACCTACGCCAACATCTCTCAAGAATTTCTACTCAGCAGCTGGAGACGGCGTCACATATTACACGTGACGCAGTCACAACTCATACCAAGACGGCGTCATTAAGATCTCAAGACGACGTCAGAATGCACGACCCAACCCATTATCTAGAGTATTCTACTCATGACAGCGTCATGATTAAAACGCGATGCCGTCACAACGATTTTCCTATATATACAAATCCGTTTTTAGGGTTTTAAGTGTGTAACTTTAGAGTAAAAGAAAGGGATAAACCCTAGTTCGTTTAGCAGCTGTTAGGGATAATTTTAGGGCCTCAAAACCCTATTGTATCTCCTTCAATTCACGTTTTAATCAAGTAAGACTATCTTAATCATTCAATATGTCTTGTTGTGTGATTCTTATCTGTTCTTGCTTTATCTTTAACATGCTTGGCTAAACCTTCTATTGTGTTTATTTATGATTGTATGAAACCTAGGATGTAGATCTTAGTGGTGTTGCTTCTTGTGATGAATATGCATGTTAGGTCTTAGAAAACTAGCTTTTGTCTGTATCGCTGTTGATATGTCTAGGAAAACATGATTGTGTAGAAAGGATACCATCGGGTAACAGTCTTCATACTACCTTTCCCCTTATATGGTTGATCCACTCTTAATATATTTCAATTGCATTTAATATACTCTTAGGGGCCTTGTAATAGTCTTCATACTACCTTACTTGTGCGTTGCCTTAATGGAATATTAAATAGACGGCGGGTTCGTGTAATTCGTTCATGACTTAGGAAATAATTACATAGATCATCACAAGTGTGACAAAGCAACAACACTAGGAGAAGCAATCTAGGGAGTAATACATGATTAAATAAACACAATCTTTTATTATATTGTTATCACCAGTAGCTTAGTTTATATTTAGTTTAATAGCTAAAACCAACCAACCTCTCAAACATATGATTTACTGCTTTCATAAAATATAAAAACACAAAAATAATCTTCTCTCAACCCTTAGAATTCTGTTAGACCGTGATCAAGCCTTCCCAACCTATTCCCCTAGAGAACGATAACAACCCCCGAGTCTTGCCTATACTACACTACAACGATTAGGTACACTGCCTAGGGAGTTGTAAAACTTCTTGTAGAAGTCCCTTACGACAACCGCAACAAGTTTTTGGCGCCACTGTGTGGGGAATAGTTAGGTTTTGATCATAGTTTAGCTTAGTTTTACTTGCTTGAACCCTTTCAAGTAAGATTTAATTTCCGCATATTAGCTTTCTCGTAGTCTATCTTTTCTTTGTGTTCTTGTTTCGTAACTCATTCTCGTCAACCACCATGGGAGACGAGAATCCTATCCGCACTCTAAGAGATTACTCCAAACCTAGCCACGAGGGCTATAGGAATACCATTGAGCTCCCCATAGGGAACAACGTGGTACCTCTTTGATCAAACACCATCCGGTTGGTGCAAAACGGATGCTCATTCTGAGGATCCAAACCAACACCTCAAGGATTTCTTAAAACTAGTAGACTCACTTGACCTTGACGGTGAAAATAGGGAAAGAACGCGCATGCGTTTATTTCAATTTTCCCTTCGCGATCAAGCTAGCAATTGGCTTGAACGTCTTCCAGCAGGATCCATCACCATATGGGAGGATCTTACTACCCGATTCCTTGCTCAATTCTTTCCACCGGGAAGGACCGCAAAACTTTATAATGATATCTTGATGTTCCAACAACGTCATGGAGAATCTTTATCCGAAGCATGGACTCGTTTCAAGGACTTACTATAAAAAGTCCCTCATCATGGCATTGACCTTTGGCTCTAAGTCTAAATTTTTTATGACCATGTCAATCCTGTCACAAGACGAACCATTGACCAATCGGCCAGTGGTAAGCTTCGTGACCGAAACGCCAAAGAATCCTGGGCATTATTAGAGGACCTCGCCCTCTATGACAACGAAAGTTGGAACGACCCAAGGGATTTCACTAAGCCGGTCAAGGCAATCGCTTTGCCTCAAGATGTCCTAAGTACATTCGACCACCGTATAATCAAGCTCAAAAATCAAGTCCAACGCTTGATGGAAGCTCATATTTCTCCGACACAACCTACCCAAGTGAACAAAATCACTATCTCATGTGAGATTTGCAGTGGTCCCCACGACACTCAGTATTGCATGGAAGATCTCGAACAAGCCTTTGTTGAATACGCATCCTCGCGTACCGATGAAGCGGGAGGTAAGTGGTATACTTTCAAGCCTGAGCAAAACAATCTTGGTGACACCTATAATCCATCAAGGAGAAGTCACCCAAACCTTAGGTGGAAACAACCCCAAAATTTTCAAAATAATTTTTCAAACTCACCTAATCGGTTCCAACCCAATGGTTCAATCCCAAACCGTTATTTCAACAACATTCTTCGAAGCCTTAACAATCAATCAAACCTTGAAGGATTGGTATCTAATTTCATGGCATCTTAAGACGCTAGATTGTCTAAGTTTGAAGCCGATTTCAAACAACAACAAAGTAAGATGACCAACAAAATTGACACTGTGCTGAAGGCCATCACTGATCGAATAGTGGGCACACCACCTAGCGATACGGTTAAGAACCCGAAACTGAGTACTTATCCAGTTTTGTCTGCTCGTTCTTACCCAACTGAAGACCCGCAATGCTCAACCCAAACCTACGGTTTGATCAACGCCATCACAATCCATACCGAGCAACAAAGCGCCTCTTAAGATGATGGAGAAAAAGAGAATAAGGAAGAAAGGGACAACCAGGAAAATATCCACGTCAACCCTCCTACACCACCAGATCTATCCGTTACATTCATCACTGAAAAAGTTCTCAAATTCAATTCATTCTTCGAATCACTCGGATTAGTTCCCCCATCATCCAACACTAAACTCATTTGCACCAAAAAGGAAGATGGCGACGTAATGTTTATTGAGATTGTCTTGAAGGATGACAATTCTCGCAAGGAGGAACCCGAAGCAGGAGAGCAAGAAGTAGAGTATTTTGACATATTCTCGACTAGGAGTGAACTCGCATATCACAAGTACCTCATGTGTGGCCAATCCCTTCAATATTTCTACAAAACCCCATCATTATGGAAGGATGACCTTCGAACCTCAAGATACCATGTAACATTGGGCATGTGCATGTAGAAAAAGCCTACATTGACTGGTATGTGCTTAAATACACATACCTTTTTCTTAATAAAACGAGCTTAAATGACAAAAAAACGGACTTAAAATGCCAAATATATGCTTGTTTTATATTATTTAATGTGCAGGTAACAGATATCCACAAAAAGACAAAAACAAGGCAAAAACCAGACAAAACCGAGCACGAGATTGGAAAGAACGTAGAAAACCGAAGCCAAAGGCGTACGCATCTTAGTGGGTCAACCCAACCCAAGTTAACAGGCCAAGTCAACCCATTAAGCCATCTATACAAAGCCTTAAATAATAAAAAGCCCAAACCGGCCTAATTATTTAAACCAAAAGCCCAAACCGAACACCTATTAAAACTGTTACATCGTTAGTCCCTGAATGTTTGCATCGTTAGTCCCAAGGACTAACACTGATAGTCCCTAAACCTTTACCCCGTTAGTCCCTAAACCTAACACCCGTTAATCCTTAACCCCCAATTTTGAGATATAATAAACTAACCCCAAAAAGGGCGGGAAGGCCTAAATTGAGCCAAAACCCTCCCCCTCCATAGCTCGAACGCTTCCAACACACTCCCTTATCATCTCGGCACACCCTTAGTGCCACGTGGCAGTCTCGAGCCCTATTGAACGAATTGACAAAGTCAAAAGATAAGGACGAATCAAAGATATGGTTTAATGGTGATTGGCAGTGATTGAAGCTTTCCTAAAAATGATTTTGGGAAGAATTGAAGGCCTTAGGTGGCGGTTTGACCTCACACAGATTGCACAAGACATTTCCTTATAAAAAGGGACGAATTCACACATTGTAAAGATATCTTAGTTTTAGGAGTAGAGTAGAATTTCTTATTTATAGCTTATTATTACTTTTTGTTTTTTAATATTGTCATTTACTTTTTCTACGCATTGTTACCCTCAAGGATCATTCAATAAAAGAAGTGAGTTCTCATTTTCTCTTTAAAGCTTATTCTCTGCATTTGTTTACCTACTGCTTATTTTCCTCTTATTATTGCTTATGGCTGCTTATTTTGTCTTTATAAACGTTTTTAAAGTTTGTGTTATGACTTTTAAGACATTTGAAAGGGGTTTCTTAAAAACTGTCTTATTTGAGGTTTAAGTCTGCTTATTTTGCTTACTAATTGATAAGTGCTTATTCTCATTGGATTCTGGCTTATTTATCTTTTATGCATAGTGATAAATCTGGTTTATCATTTTAAGGCTTGTTTAGAAGTCCGTTTAAGCTTAAAAATGAATTTTGAGATTTTAAAGGGGTGTTTGGGACAACAATATTAACCAAGGTTAATACTGTATTGGTCATTAAGCCAACTTGGTTCAGCTTATTTAAGGTCTAAATATCTATTTTTAACAGATTTTATGGTCTAGATATTAGTTTTAAAGTCTTTTCTCATAATGTCTTTAATCTGTGACTTTTAAATTTGTTCAATCTGTTTAAATTCAAGTTTTGCTTAAAAGTTATTTTAAGGTGTTGTTTAGGCTTACATTTAGTGTTTAAAATGCAGTAGAAAAGGTGTAGTTAAGTTTCCATTGTCAATTGTGGTTTTGGTGCAAAAGCTGTCAAAGTGCTTGCAACAGTTTTAAACAGTCATTTTTAATCTCAAATTTAGGTTAGTTCTAGTTAGTTTTAGGCTCTGAATTTAAGAGAACAAGCTTATTGGGACCCAAACTTGATATGTTTGAGCTTATTTTGGTTTTTAAAGCTTATTTGCTAGCTTAAAACTTGGGCTGCAAAAGCCATTTCAAGTTATCTAAAAAACTAGAAAAGCATAGACTTAGCAATCTGTCACTTTAATTGTGCCTTTTCCTAGCTTAATTGTGTTTCAAAATGTTTAATTTTTGCTTATTCTCAAAGCTTAATGTATAAGCTTCATATGTTTTGAGTTTTTACCCATTGGCTTATTGGTTTAGTGGCTTAAAAATAAGTTTAAAAAGTCACCCTTAGGCTATTTAGTTCTCAAAGTTAGTCAAAACGCTTATTTGGTATCTGAGCTTCTCAGCTTATTTAAAGGCTTATTTTGGTCTTAGTTCTGTTTATTAGGATAGATTTAAGGATTTTTAGCTTATTTGGCTTAGGTTGGGGCTTATTCAAGCTTATAAGCCAAGTCAGTTTAGTATAAAAAGGTTTTAAGTTTAATTTAGCCAATCTGTCACTCTTTCCAGCTTATTTTAGGTTCTTAAATTTTGTTTGCTCTTGCTTATTAGGTTAGGTTTAAAATAATTGTAGCTTATCTGTCTTTAGGTTTAGCTTTTTAAAGCTTGTTCTTAAAATTAGTTAAGAGAAAAAGCTTAGAAGCCTTTTTAGTCATTCTGTCATCTTAATTAGATTTTATCTAGCTTATTTGAGCTTTTCATAAGAAGTCATTTCACAAAAAGGTTTTATTTTTAGCTTATAAATAAGTTTGGAAAAAAAATAGCAAATAAAAAACTTTTACAAAAAACCAAGGTCCAGGACTCGAACCTGCGACCTCACCCCATTCTCACACACGTATTTAACACCAAAACCCACTACCACTCGCCCTTGGGTCTTTTTCGATTGATCTTTGCATTATTTAATATATATAAGGGTTAGTTCTAGTTTAAGCGTACAACTTATATTTGCTTATTTATAGCTTATTCGTTCAGCCAATTTTCAAGTTAGCATTTTTCTTAGATACCTCATAGTTCAACCTACTTTCCCTGAATGTTTGAGATTTTTCTAAAATAGTTTAGTATTTTTAATAATATTTTTAGATTAAAAGTGTTTTTAATTCATAATAAATTAAATAAAAGTCAAAAAAATATAATTCTTTTTT
>BQNB010074347.1:4387-31824 GCA_026074375.1 Tanacetum coccineum | reverse complement strand
AGGACCGGACCGAAATACATTTGGTCCGGTCCAGTCCGGTCGACGGTCCATTTTGCTCACCCCTTTCAGGTACTTAAAAATTCTAACAGCAATAAGGTAGGATTCCTTATGATTTGCTTGATATCTTGCATAGAGATAAGTTGATAATTAAATGTTAGGTCTTATTTCAGTAAGGTACATAAGTGATCCAATCATACCTTTGTTAGAGTCTCATTTACAGCTTTGCCATTAAGAACAGGTCCTAAGTTATTAGAGGGTACCATTGGAGTTATCACTGATGAACCATTTATGTCATACTTCTTCAGTAGATCCTTGACATAGTTTTCTTGGTTGATGGAAATACCTCTTTCAGATTGTTTAATTTGAAATCTAAGGAAATAGGTAAGGCCATCCATCATGCTCATTTAATACTTTTGAATCATGAGCTTAGCAAATTGCTTGCAAAGCTTTGTGTTTGTGGACCCAAAGATGATATCATCAACATAGATTTGAACCAAGATGACATCAGTTTTGGTTTTGTAGACAAACAATGTGTTATCTATCTTTCCTCTCACAATAGTTTGTTTAGTGAGGAAAGTTAAAAGAGTTTTATACCATGCTTTTGGAGCCTGTTAAGTCCATAAAGGGGTTTGTCCAATTTGCAAACATAGTTTAGGAACTCACTACTCTCAAAACCTAGAGTTTGTTGAACATAAACTTCCTTTTTAAGTTTACCATTTAGGAATGCACTTTTGACATCCATTTGATAAACTATGAAGTTAATGTATGTGGCAAAGACAAGAAAGATCCTAATTGTTGCAAGTCTTACAAATGGAGCAAAGACTTCATCATAGTCTATGCCTTCTTCTTGCTCTTGATGACAATGTTAGTTTCATTCTTTTTATTTTCTAAAATCCATTTAGAGTTAATTACGGTTTTTCCATAAGGTGGAGGAACCTGTGTCAAGACTTTATTTCTAGAAGAGTGGTTGAATTCCTCTTACATGGCATCAACCCATCTTGGATGTTTAAGTGCTTCAGAGACCTTTTTAGGTTCTTTTTCAAAAAGAAAGTCTACAAATAGATATTCATGAGCTGAAGTAGCACTTAGTTCTTTATCTATTGCCCTTGTAAGCACTCCAGCTCTTAGATTACCCACAATGTTAACCAACTCAATGTGTTTGTCTCTAGACCATCTGTCTTGAAGAGCTAGAGTGGCCAAGGATGGGATAGATGAGGAAGTTATAGTTTGGATTGTTAAAACTGCATTTGATGCTGAAGTATCCTTAATTAGAGAGGATAATGGTTCAGTGTCCTGAACATATTCAGAGTTTGTGAGGTTATCAATTATATGTTCATTATTGGTGTGATTTGAGTGTTTAGTTTGATCATCATTTAATATTTGATCAGTTTCAACAGGGTGATCATTTTGATCAGCTTGATCATTTAGATCAAGGGAAGCAACAACTTCATTAACAATAGGTTCAGGTCTATCATAGGGTTTTATGAACTGAACAACATGGTTTTCAACTTGATACCTTTGAGAAGGTTCAAAGTGATGAAGATATTCATCAGGTAAGTACCTTTCTGATTCAGCAATGGTGATATTATCAACTGAAGGTTTTGAGAATTTGATGGCTTCAGTGCTTTCATGAAATGTGATGTGGAAGAGATCTTTAATTTGTTGTCTTCTTGTATTGAAGACCCTGAAGGCTTTGTAAATAAGGGTGTATCCAAGAAAGTAACCATCATCAGCCTTTTCATCAAACTTTCCTAGATGGTCTTTATGATTATGGATGTAAAATGAACATCCAAAGATATGAAGGAAACTAATGTTTGGAAGTCTCCCACAAAAGATTTCATACGGAGTTTTGACATGTCTTTTAACAATAGTAGACCTGTTTTGAGTGTAGCACACAGTGGCTACAGCTTTAGTCCAGTATTGCTTTGAAAAGACAAATCTTGAAAGCATTGTTCTTGCAACTTCTATGAGAGTTCTATTTTTCCTTTCAGCAACACCATTTTGTAAAGTTGTGTAAGGAGAGGAAAAGTTTTATGAAATTCCTTTTTTCATCACAAAAGTTAACAAGTATGAATTAAGCACCATTGTCAGTTCAAAGTTGTTTGACATGAATATTATTTTGATTTTCAACTCTTTTGATGAATGACATAATGGCTTCTGGTGCATGACTTTTCTTTTTCAAGAAGTATACCCATGTGTACCTTGAGTACTCATCAACAATGACTATGGTATATTTTTCATGGTTAATAGACCTAGGAGTTACAGGTCCAAACAAATCCATGTGAAGAAGATGAAGAAATTTTTTTATTGATGAGGTTTGTTTTGTTTTGAAACTGCCTCTGTGATGTTTTCCCTTTTCACATGATGAACATGGTTTGTCCTTTGAGTATACAAGTGAGGGAAGACCAATAACAAGATTTTGTTTTGACCAATTAGTTGATTTTTTTGAAGTTTATATGAGAGAGTCTTTTGTGCCGTAACCAATTTAGAATTTTAGAGGCTTTGGCAAAGAAACAAGATTTTTGTGTTGAAGAGGTCATGTCAAGAACATACACATCTCTTACTCTAAGAGCAATCATCACAACTTCTTTGTTGGAATTGAAGATAATTCCTTTTTTTTCTCATTAAACTAAATAATATATTTAGCATCACACAGTTGGATAATGCTAGTTAGATTGTACTTGAGACCATTTACAAATGCTTATTTTGTGAAAGCTATACCATTACATTTAATAGAATCATATCATTCAGTGGTGCATGTAAAGTCATCTCCAAATACCGCCTTAGGGCCTGGTTGTTTCATATATTTTTGCAGATAGCTTTTGACACCAGTCATATGCCTTGAGCATCCACTATCCAAGTACCAGATGGGCTTCCTAATGTCACTCTTCAAAAATAAGTTAAATGGTTAGTTTTGCTTAGAGACCCACCTCTTGGTGGGAGTCTTCGATCTATTAGCATTTAATGATTCAAATTTCTTAGCTTGAAGTGCTTCATCTCTTCTAAACCACTTAATGTCACTGTGATCAGTTGTGGTATGAACTGTACTACCACTAGTTTCACAACATTTTGTGACATGCCGATGGTTTCTAGGTTTTATTCCTCTTTAGAGAGAAATGATTTGATTATGACCTTTAGTGTCATGGTTATAACTTCTATAGATTTCACATATGGGATAGTTGACACAATCATCGGATTGATGATCCTTAAACCCATAGTGTTTGCATGTTAGCAAGGGCTTTAGAGGTCTTGAGGTTTGAGATCTTGAGGAAGATCTACCTTGACTTTTCAGATGCTAAGATATGTTCATGAAGCTTATGTATTCAACATGATCACAAGTTTTGTGATCAGTTCTCTCACATTTTTTACAAAACAAAACTTTGTAACCATTCTCAAAGACATGATTGTTCATTCCACAAAGTTCATAAGATTTCTTGAATTGTGTTTTGTATTTTGTTTGGAGTGAGTTTAGAGGAACATGTTGAGGTTTGTTGTTTCTGGAGTAAGCAGACAAAGGAATGTCATTCTTGTTGATTTGTAATTTTAGATTATTTAGTTCCTTCATTACAACAGACAGAGGAATGTCATTTTTTATTTTGACATTCTTTAGTTTACCGGCAGAAGCTGAACTCTTTTTGGAAACTGAGACATTTTTATTTCCCTTAGTAGGAGATGAGGAATTGGTTGGTTCATTTATGATGACACCTTTTAATGTATCAGTTTTTACAGTTGGAGAAGACTTCAAAATTGATTTTATGGTCTTAGGTCTAGAAATAGGTTTAACACCGGCCATTTTTTCTAATGGAGGAAGAGGAGTGCTACAAATTGAGGATTATTCTTTAGGTGAATCATAATCAGTTACTGATAAGTTAGTGACATTCATAGTGACTGAGGAATCAGCTATATTCACTTGTGATTCGGAAGGAAGAATTCTACCAGTATCATGATTATGAAAATTGAATCCTTTAGTTTCACAAAGACCTTGTCTTTTTTCCCAGAACTAGAGGGATCTTTAGTGAGTTGATCAACTCCTAAGATTTTTCTCTTTTGATTAGGAATTTGTTCACTGATACACTGATTTACCTTGTTAGAACTGTTAAGCCATGTTTTAGTGATTTCAGTTAGCTCTTCCAGTTCTTTTCTTAGGTTTTGATTCTCTTTGAGAATATCATTGTTTACATGATGCATAGTGAGAAAATCAAGCTTTGCATGTTTTAGTTCAAACAGTTGTTCTTTGCATGTATTCAGTTCTTGAACAATATCTCTATGTTTTATCACAAGATTATTTATTTGTTCCTCAACAAAATTAAGATCAACACATAAATAATCAAGAAAAGATTTTCTTTCATCATTATCATCTATTTCAAGAAGAGTGTGTACCTTTCTCAAGGAGATCATAACCCACTCACCATTTCTGACACTTTCTTTGCCAACAACTCCACTTTCATCATCAGCAAGAGCCATGAGTACCTTGAGCTCCACCATTTCATTATCATCAGATGATACTTCCTCTTCATCCCATTCATATGCTTGAGCAACAAGACCTTGGTTTCTAACTTGAGAGGATTTGGATGTTGATGTACCAGAACTGAGAAGGGCCAATTTATCCTTGACTTTGTTGTACTTGGCTTCAAATTCTTTTTTAAGACTTAATTTTGGTTTGTGCTGCTGAGAGGAACTGATGAACTTTGGTTGAGTATTGTTTTGAAAAAGTAACGAGTATGAAGGAACTGAAGTCTTAGAAAAATAATCTCTTACAAAGTGACATTTTTTACCACATTTGTGGCATTCAGTTTTATTAGTTGTCTTTGCACCTCTAAATCTTTAAGTACCCTTTTTAAATCTTTTAGACTTGGCTAAAAGAGCTCTTTCATGAAATTCCATTTCTAGGTCATTCATGTACTCTTAACTGCTTCTTGGATGCTCTTCATCATCTGGACTATCTTGAAAGTCCTGGACAATAGAGGTTCAGATGAAAGCAGTTAACAAGGATCTAGCAGTGGTTAGACACTTTTTCTTTTAGGTAATCATAAATACTGTCAATGAGGTTTTCTTAACTTGAGTTTGCCAAATAGAGAAGCAAGCTCAGAATCCCTAACATGGTTAGCATTTCTGAGACTTTGGCAGAAACATAGCCACTTCTTTGGTAACCCATTGATAAAACCAGTCTTTATTTCAAGCTTTGAAAGTTTAATGCCATCAATTACCAATTCATTCATCAAAGTTTTGTATCTGGTGAAAGTTTGTGTAAGATTTTCACCTTCCTTAAATCTGAAGGTGTTGTACTACAACTTAAGCTCCATGACCCTAATTTCTTTCGCATCAGAGGGGCCCTCATAATATAGTATTAGGTATTCCCAGGTTTATTTTGCTGTTTCACAATTGATAATAAAATTCATTTGGTCATCTAAAAGGACAGACATAATGAGACTTTTAATTTGCTAGTCTAAATTAGCAGCCTTCCTTTCATTGTCTGTCCATTGTGCTTCAGGTTTTCGCTCACCAGATGTCATAGGGACATAAGGACCATTGAGAATAATGTTTTTGAATTGAGGTTCAATGCCAACTATATGACACATGAACCTTTTCTTCCAATTTGTGAAGTTTTTCACCTCTAGTAAGGGAGCAACATTTAACTGCCCTTCCCTATACTCGAGAGTTTGTGGTATTCCTGCTACCATTAATGGATCTTGATTTTAAAAATCTTTTGAATAGTTTATAAAAAGCTTTTGAAAATATTTTATAAATCAAACGGCTCTGATACCACTTGTTGGTCCCTTTGAATGTGGTATATGATTTATCAAGTTAAACTAGTCACATTTCATGACAACAAAGTGTATGTTTTAAACAAGTATATGAGAAATAATAATAACAGTTTAAAACACCACAAGATATACTTTTCAACATATAAATTATTATTAGATTGAATAAATAATCTATGACATACTTTGCTTGTGGAATAGCAAAGTAGTTGAATGACAATTTGGTGATCTCCTTTCTAACCTAAACTCAAACCTAAGTATAGAGTTTAAGTACAAAAATTGTAACCAACACTTAAGCTTCAACTTCATTGGTTTTATAGTTTCTTTCAAGGAGTAAATTGCTCTTTAATGTGTTTCACATTAATTGCAAAAGATGCATATTTACTCAAATACAACTTTCCTTTTATAATAAGGAAATTAGGGTTTGCAAAGGGTCCCCTATGAAACATGTCATGCATTGGATGGGTGGTTGAGATCCCATTTAATGCAGACATTCTTTAAGGTACTAGGAACAGTCTTTTACGGAAAGTTATTGTACTTCTATACCAACTTTAGAAGTATTCATTCCTAATGAGATATGCTTTATTCTTTTTTATTTAAAGCATATATTTTTCCCGCCTTGTAAACCTTCTAGAAGTGAAACATTTCATTTTAGCTTCTGAGAGGAGATTGACATTATTCAGATTAGCATTGCCAACCAAGCTGAACAGAAGCTCTTGCTAAGGCCTTCTTCAGTTTCTGAACTGCCACATAAACTAAAGTAAAGATACTACTTGATCTTCTAAGTGCCTGAAAAGCTGAAGCTGAACCGCCTTCAACTAGATTCTACTTAGGGTATTTTATGTTTAAATCTACTGAGAGACTGAAGGATACTGACCTTACCTAACAAGGTATAAGAACAAGGTTAGTTTCATCACTGACCTTTAGAAAGCGCATTGTCTTTTTCCTACAATAGCCAAATATAATAGACAAAAATGTATGAATGTACTTGTCCAATCAGCCTGGGGATACACACTGATAATCGCCTTTATAGGGGTAATTATAATCTATATACAGTATAAGTATTCCAAAAGATTTCACGAAATTACTTTTGACCAAAGTAAAATCAAAAATCTCCCGGGTCGTTTCCCGTCGAGGCGTGAATTTGAAAATCGAGTTTTGGTTTGAGAATTTACGCTTGAATAATCACAAGTTGGATTGGGTTATCTAAATCTACGAGAAAAAGCAATTAAAAGGCAATCTAAACTAAAAACGAAGGCAATTACGAAATTAAAAACGAAAACGAGAACATAAAAACGCGACTTAAACCCTAAATTATCTAAATTTAAACCTAAAACGGTTTTCTTTACTTATAAAATTTTCTTTTATCAAATAGGACTTAGGAAAATTAGATTTGCTTTCGTAGCGTTAAAATTGTAGATTTTAGTTTTTTAAAGAACGGGATTGAATCCCGTTCACGTTTTTCATGTTTTTAAGCTTTAAACGCTTTCGTTTTTTGGTTTAGTTTTCTTAGTTCTTGCATTTTCCTAAGTCCTATTTGATATTTTAACCCGTTCTTTAAAAAATCAAAATCTAAAATTTTAACCCTACGAAAGTAAATCTAATTTCCTAAGTCCTATTTGATAAAAGAAAATTTAAATAAAAAGAATTAATTTTTTTTTTGAGTTTTAAATTTTTATTATGAATTAAAACGATTTTAATAAGAAAAATTAATTAAAAATACTAAACTAGTTGGGAAAATTCTAAAAAATTCATGGAAAGTACTTTAAGCTATGAAGATTACAAGAAAAATAAGACTTTACAAAAACTGCTTATAAATAAGCAGTTATTAAGCAAACAGTTTTAATAAGCAAAACTAGAAAACGTGTATAAGTATTAAATGGTGCAATTAAAACCTGAAAAAGACCCAAGGGCAGATGGTTTGTGTGTGTTTGTGTGAGGCGTTGACTAGCTAAGGGGGAGGTCACAGGTTCGACCCCTGTGGCCTTCCCTTTTTGCTAATCATTTTTTTAAAACTTTTTACAAAAACTTAATAAGGACATAAAAATAAGCATTTTTCTTAACTACAACTTTTTATGAAAACTAAAAATAAGCTGGGAAAAAGCACTTTAAAAACAGACAGAATGCTATAAAACACTAAGGACAATGAGGCTTAAACTGAGGGCTTATTCTAAGACTATTAAGCAAAAGGCAAAGGTAAATAAGCAATTACAGATAACAAACTACACCTAATAAGCATATATAAGCAAAAATAAGCAAAGGAAAATAGCAAATAAGCACATAAAAGCAGATAAGCAAAATGTAATAAACTGTTGGTAAAAACAGCCAAGGGGGGCTTTTGGGCTTAATTTTAAGCCACTTAATAGATCCTTATGGGTCTAAGACCAAGACCTCTAAAAAGAATGGTCAATAAGCTACTAAAATCAGCAATTGAAAGGAAGTTTGAAATTAATATAGGCTATGAAAAATCAGTAACTGCTGATTTTTGGTTTTCTTAAAAGACAAAGTACTTATTGCAGGCCTAATTTTAAGCTAGTAAAAGAACATAAAAACACAAAATAAGCATAAACTGATCAAGATATGACTACAATAAGCTTATAGAACAAAAATTAGACTTGAAAACTTATGAGAGCTTATTTGAATAAGCTGCTGAACTTTGACTTCTAAATCTTGAAAAACTTATGACAGATATAGACTTAAACCAAATGACAATTTTACACACTATCTAGACCCTTTCTACTGCATTTTAAACTCAAAACAAGCTTGAAAACAACACCTAAATGTGATGAATCCATTTCTTATCAAATAAGCTGAAATAACAATCACTAATAACACAAATTTAAACCATGGTTGCTATGAAACCTTTAAAACTAATTTTACTTATTACTATCCTTAAAAACAGATTAAATCTACTTAATTTATCTAATTAAACATGGCTTAGAGACCCAACCCAATTAAAACACCATTTGACCCATTTTGAACCCTTATGCCAAACACCCCTTTAAGACTTTGAATACATGAACATAAACTTAAATATATTAAAAGAAGCATCAATCAATGTCAAATAAGCAACAATAAGAATAAATAAGCATAAACAAAACAGAAATAAGCACATATAAGCAAAATTTAAGCAATGAACAGTAAATGCTTAAAAATAAGCTAAAATAGAAAATGGAAGTGTACCTTGCCCTTTTGCTTAAACAAGGGCTTAAAATTAAATTCCTAAAAGCTCTAAAGACCTACCCAGCTTATAAATAAACAAATCTAAGCACCCATAAGCTCATCCTTGGCTAGCTTATCATCCAAAATCTTGAAAATCCAAATTATAAGTAATGAAACAGTAACTTTCAAAAACTTTTGAAAAACCTTTGAATGAGTTAAAAACAGTTTCTATAAGCTTAAAAGATCTTATCAAAGTTACTTGTGAATACAAATAAGCATAAATGGCATAAAACTCAAAATTACTCAAAACATGAAAACTAGAACTTTCATTAACTTAAAACGATTACATGATTTAAAAACTTAAATGAAAGAATTTAAAAGCTTAAAAACATAAAGTTAAAACATTAAATGTAAATTACACTAGATAGCTCTCACTGTGTGAAAAGCACACAGTTATATAGTCACATATGCCCTTTGAGGTGTGCTTGTTGTGTTTTTGTTGTGAGAGACTTCAAAATCATCATCTCAACCCTTCAATTTTCTTGGTGCCCAAGCCTTTCAATCTTAGCACTCAATATTCTTGTCCTCTTTTCTCAGTCAATGGGGAAACAAGGGATTGCCAAGGTGTTTTTGGGGTTTAGTGAAGTGGGGTTAAGGGTTTTTATTAATTTTTGTTGTGTTGTTGCATGGGTAAGGTGAAAACGATAATGAACAGTGGGGTAGGGAGATTGGCGGGGAAAAGGGAAGATAAACAATGTTTTTTAGTTATAGAGTACAAGTTTAGGAGAATGGCAAGTTTGCCCCCTGAACTTGTATTGAGTGTTTGCAAAAAAGGTCCTTTGTGGTGTAAAGTTTTGTGATTTTGGCAAGAAAGGCCCTTAAGGGTGTATATGCTTATTGCAAGGCTTGTCCTTGTGAGCTAACAGACTTAACAGCCAAATAAGTGGGCTGTTAAGTTGTTGTTTGGGCTTGAAATTAGGCCGGGTACAAATGGTTTTGGGTTTTAAAGGTTTTATAAGGATTTGGGCTTTTAAATGGCTTAAGGTTTATAAGACTTTTGTATAAAAGCTTAATGGGCTGTCCCGGTCCATTAGATGGGTACGGGTTGGCCCATTAACTTTTTCTTCGGTTCTGGCTCCGTTTTTCGATGCTCATTCCATTGCTATGTCTCGGGGTTGACTTTGACTTCGACTTTTGTTAACTTTTCTTTGACTTTTCACGCTCTTTTCATTCTCGTGCTTGGTTTTCTTTGTTTTTTGCTTTGTTTTTGCCATTTTCTTAGATATCCGTTTCCTGCACAAAACAAATGCAAAACACACAGATACAATATATTTTTGGTATGTTTTTAGTCTATTAAGTCCGGTTTTAATGGAAAATGGTGTGTGTAATTAAGCACATACCAAAATCCCCCATACTAAGATATTGCCGTGTCCTCACGCAATGCTATAAGTAAACACTTAAGAAAACTAAGAATCTCAATTCCCCTCGACTAATTACCTCGAGAAGTAGCTAAGTGTTAAAGATATACACTTATTCCTACACATATTTTTGTATTTTTCATTCTTTTCTTTTGAGCAACTAACTAGAACGTTCCGACTTTTGTTATTTTCATAACTTTTCGGGTCACAGAATAAGAAACATTTCAATTCTAAAATGCTTCAAAAAGGATAAATTCATCGTTCTCGACTTTTCACTTATTCCAAACCAAGCTTAAAACGAAATCACTGTTAAATATAAGTTAAGATGCTAACACTACTCATACTTGTAACTTGTGAACTTTTCACTCTCGACAATTATTATATATATTAGGTGAATGTGCCATTTTGAATTTCAACCATGGATCAACGTTTTGCAAAATTTCTATGCTTCACGTTCCACCCGAGAATAATGAGTTTGAAGGCGAGATCATCCCATGTAGCGACTTTTGTCTTGGCACATCCCAACCTTGCGGCTAACTGACCAGGCTTTTGACACCCCACAGAGACTAGTATCGGGACTCACGGACCTTCGGTTTCAAAAAACTCTTAGGCTTCCCGTATATACATAGCTTATTTAGAAAAACTTAAAATGAAATAGTCTTAGTTCAAAAGCATATTCAAATTTAAGAAAAAGAGATTTTTCCTATTTTTATTAAATCACATTTATTTCACTTAACATTAATATATCCATGATGTAATTTAAATCCTCGACCTTTTAGAAGGCTGCAACATCAGTTGTGAGCTGGCAAGATGCAGCAAACTTTTATCAGTCTCGGATTATTATTCTTACTATGGGCTTTCTTTAGAAGCCTGCAACATCGGTTGTGAGCCGGCAAGATGCAGCCAACTTTTATCAGCCCACAGTTTATAATTAATTTTTTTTTAAATCTTGTATTACCACGATTTATATAAAAGACTTCTTTTTGGAAAATTTAAGTATAAATTTAAATTAAGATTAAAATTATTGCTATTGACTACATTTCAAATTCAAAACTTTTTTTGATGTAAGTTTAATTTTCAAAAATAGCACGTATTATTAGTCCGGTTAGGAGCTTATAGGAGAAAAAGCCACAAATTACACACATGAGCTTGTAAGATTTCCAAATAATCCTTGTTTAGCATCCAACTCATAATTAACTCTATCATTTTTCGTCCTTCGCGAATTTTTACGAATGCTTAGTCTAAAAGTTAAGGAACAAGCTAGAGCTCAACACGCTCGATCGAGTCAAAATTTATTCTTATTCTGCCCAGCAGGAAAGTCAAAATTGTGACAAAACACATATTTTGTTTTTGGAAAATTTTAAATTTTTTTCATTTTTTTGGTATTTTGGTGGTAAAGACGGGATTACGCAAAAACAACGGCTGCAAGCATAATCAAATTGATAGATCCCCCCCCCCTACTAGAATTGAACATTGTCCTTAATGTTTTAAGAAGGGTCTCTACGTAAATCTAAAGCCATTTATTAAGTATGCTCAAAGATAAACGTTAGTCGATAAGATTAGGATATTAGATTCCCATAATGAAGCTGAGGATTTGAAGCTCGAGTGAACGAAGGACAAAAACCGCGAGCACGATAGGCTTCAAAAATCCGGGCAATCCTGGACAATAACACAAAACATAAAATACGAGAAAGATAGAGGCGAGCCTCCTCACAACACACTTATTTATTACTATTATATTAGGATAAGCATGGGTTGCTACCCACAAAGCGCTTGTTTTTGGTCACTAAGCTTGACCCGTCCTCGAATTTAGTTGTCCTTGGGGAACGTTTGGAGATCCGGGACAACCATCGGTGGTATGTCCCCTCGAAAGTAGTGCTTGAGTCTATGACTGTTCACCTTGAAATTTGGCCCGTTGGTTTGAGATAACTCGACGGTACCATAAGGGAAAACTCAGGCAACGATGAACGGTCCGGTCCAACGGGTTTTAAGTTTACCCAAGAAAATCTTCAATCGAGAATTAATAAGAATGACTCGGTCACCAACGTTGAAAACGCGGTTCTTGATTTTAGAGTCGTGGATCTTCTTTGTCTTCTCTTTGTAAATCAAATTGGAAAGTGGTGGGAGGGAAAATGGAAAAGAGGAAAAGAAAATTAGATGGGGTGGTTCGTGTGTGCCCAGGTGAAATGGTTGGATGGGAATAAAATGGAAGAAAGAAAATGGTGTGAAAATGGAAGAAAAAAAGGACCCCCCAAGAACCGATAAAGTGTCAATCACTGGAAAAAAAGTAAGTTCACGGCCCCATGAATGTGTGATTGATCATCCCATCCGAGAAGCGAAAATTCTTCCAAATGATTAGAAATCTCTTAGCTTGGACTTCCAATGATATCACTGGAATCGGAAAATCTTGTTTCTTGAGTTCCGGAAGGAAAAAGAAAGAAAATACAAGGTGGGCCATTACGACTTGAAATCATCCCCTAGAAATAGTGATTCCGTCCACTCAAATCTTGATGACAGGGTGGTATAATGGCGTTTCCGGGGTGGGTGCCCTTTTTTTTTTTATTGTTAAAATATTAGGCACATGATAAATCTTGGTTTCTTTGTATCTTTTGGATTATCAAATATATCCCTCCAACCTCATCCATTGTGAATTGGCCCTGGTCAGGGATCATTCTTTTTCCCTCCCCTTATGCCTTGGTATGGTTCAAGACGACGTTGGAGTTTCCCTGTTATGTCTTGTCCGCCCGGATGCCTGTTGCGAGGCGGTGAGCAGGTGCTTGAGGAGTTCATCATACTGGTGTTTTTGGATCGCACGTGAGTCGTGGTCGGTTGGTGGGGTTTAGGTGTGTGGCGGTTTTGTAGTTGTTAAGTTCTGGGTTGATAGTTGTTGATTTGATGAAACAAAGGATTTATGATTGTGATTAATTAAGCCACATGCTATTTTATTATGAATGTTTCATACATGAGTAGTCGGGGTACTGCAAACTACTCTTGCCTCACTAACTTCTTCTTCTTCTATCAGGATCGTCTTCAATCGAGTTAGGGAAAGTAGAATGCTTCATAATCCGAAAAAAAAAAAAAAAAAAAAAAATAAGAGGGAATAAAAGAGAATAATCTAAAGAATTGTCTGGTTCTGACCTACTTCTCTTCTCTCCTTTAGATTTTTTCCAAAGCAAAATATAGTTTCAGATTCGGGTTTTCGTCTGTTTGTTGTTTGTTGTTCTGGTCTTTTTAAAGAATATTAATTTTAGTTTTTGCACATTATTCTTGTTAAGAATTATATCTCAAAGGTTTTGTTTTAGTGTCTTTACTCCAAGAAAAAGTTTTTAGGTCCGGATATGGAGGTAGACTTGGTCACATATAAGATGTGGTGATAAAATTTGGGGGATATAGGGGCTATTTATCTTCTGCAATGCTTGAGAGCGGTTGATTTTTTATGTTGGATGTGGTATTCATTGAGGGTTTGGTCGGGATATTGCGTGGTCTTGAAGTATGTGGGCAATTGTAGAGTGCTGTTGATTGTTTGTTTGTGGTTATATTAGAAGAGCTGGAGGTGTGTTCAATTGACAAGTCACCATTCATTCCTAGGACGTGAGAGAAGGGATTTAAAATACCACCTCCTCTAAGATGGATAGCTCAGCAACAGAACACTGAAAGTAATAGTATCGGAGGAGGGTGGCCGTGTGTCCCCCGGTGATGCATCGACATAAACGATTGCTTGTCCTCATAAGAAGGACATGAATCTGTCATCACTCGATGCGGAGGAATATCATTTGTTGAATCCGATCCCCCCGTGATGTGCTTGATAGTATCCAGTTTCAAATAATCATCTTTAAGACGTTTCCGGGGAGGTAGAGGAAGGGGAAAAAAAAGGGAGGGGGAACAAAAAGAGGAATAAGAGTTTTAAAAAAGAGTTAATCATCTCATCAACATTTACATATTTTAAAAATGGGGAATATCTTCTTGGAATCAAGGTTTGGTCTTCAACAATTTTCCTGGTGTGGAATTGGAGCATAGCATTAAGGTGCGAGTTCACCGGCGAACTCCTTGAATAAGGACGATCAATCTTAGGAGAAGATACCCACGTTATCAAATTAAGCAACGGATTCAATTAGACTAGATTGGCCTTAAATCTGATCCATTACCATTTCTTGGTGGAATTAAATGATTATCATCTAAAACCACCTCATCCTTTTTCTCGAAGAGAGAGAACGAAATAAGAATTACCAGAAGAATCATCACCAGACACGGGGGCCAGGGCGCAGCAAAATTATTCACATTCTCCTTCGGATTATAGATATACCATCGGACTCAACATGGGGGTTAATGTATAACATGATTATCAACACTTTAGGACTTTATTTTATTCGTAGTGATTCCGTTTTCACAGAATAGATTTCCGGAGCAGAAGAGCTTATTCCCTCCCCATTATAATGAGTGTCCCGTTTTGGTTATTATAATCGGGTGTTGTGATTTGCGGAGGAGAATTTCTTGAGATTTATTCTTGTGTTAGCAAATGAATCCACTCCGTCGTTTACATCATCGTAGCATTTGGGGATCTTCCGATATTTGCGATGCGCTCGGGAGTATAAGTATCAAGATTAACCACTTGTTTTACCGTTGTTGTAACCAAGTTTAAAACGTCTCACAAAGCTTACTCATAAAATCATCCGTCACTTGTTGAAAGTCTCTATGAGATTTTAGATGATCATTCATTGAATCAATATGATCGATGATAAATTGCGAGGGGTTTGTTGAACTTGGTCATAAAAACCGGAAGAATTCTAAAAAATTATCGAAAATTTTGGTTCTCGGTTGACCACTGAAAAGTTTCATGAGGTCACCCCGCATATTTTCCACAAGGTTCGAGAACGATCACGTGTTGTCATCGAAAAGTCTCATGCGGGCCCCCACAGCAAGGGCCAAACATATAATAATATTGAAAATTTTGCGCCACCGGGCTTCTTTAATGTCTTGCTAGATTGTAACACTGTTCCGGAGTTTGTTTAAACGGGATACTTGAGGTTGACTTTCGTGACCATATATAGATTGTTTCTCAATTTTACTAAAAGTTGTTGTGGTCGTGGGACAGGGGGGGGTAGGGGGGTGCGGAGTGAGACCGCGGGGGGGGGGGGGTCGGGGGAGCGCCGCACGGCGGCCGGGGGTAGTTGTGCCCGGGACGCGTGCTGGGGGACCCGGTGGTTGGTGGGTTGTGGGGGGGGGCCGGAGGATGGATGGGCGTGCACGGGCGGGCAGGTGTGGTGAGGGACGCGCCCCAGGTGCCCAACCAGTCGCGGGGGGGATGGAGAGGGGGGGGGCGCAACCCCCCCACGTCTTGGGCAAGGTGGGGGGAATGTGGAGGTGACAGGGCGCTTACGGGTAGGGGGGTGCTTCCGCCGGAGCGCGCGGGTTAGGGTACGGGGCCGGTCCGGTGGCCGGGGGTGGAGGCGCTGCGGAAGGACGGGCTCTGGGGGCTGGGCCTCCTCCCTCCGGGGAGGAGGGGGCGGTGGTGGGGGAGGGGCCCGGATCGGGCCGCCCGGGACGACCAAGTGGAGGGTGGGGTGGCTGGGGAAGTGGTTGGAGTTCCGCTACAACACCCCACGGTCCCCGGGTAGGGGCGGGGGTCGGATGGGGGCGGGTGCCCGGGGGTCCGGCGACGCAGCCATAGGCGGGTGAGGTAGTCCGGTGGGGCCCAGGGTGGAATGGGGGGTTGGCGGGGGGGGGGTTGGAACTCTCGGCGTACGGGTAGCAACCGGGGGGGCGCCTTCGGGGAAGAGCGGGAGTTTCCGTTGCCGCTGGCTCCACCGCTGGGTAGCACGGCGGTGGGGGGAGGGGGGGAGCGGGGTGTCCGCGGGGTGCGGCGTTTGGGGGGGGTGGAGGGAGGAGGTGGGGGGGGTTTCCGGTGAGTCGGCGCGGTGTTTGGGGGGAAGGGGAATGGCCTTGGTAGTCCGGGGAGGAGGCGCGCGCGTCCGGGGGGGGGCCCTCGTGGGGTGCGAGCGGGGGGGGGGGTTGGTCATGTGGGGAGCCGGAGGGTGTCTCGTGATTTCTGGTGGAGGAAGGGGGGGGGTAGGCGAGCCTTCGGATAGTCGGCCGTGGGTGGGAGGCG
Organism: Tanacetum coccineum; assembly: GCA_026074375.1. Classification (NCBI taxonomy): domain Eukaryota; kingdom Viridiplantae; phylum Streptophyta; class Magnoliopsida; order Asterales; family Asteraceae; genus Tanacetum; species Tanacetum coccineum. The sequence goes on along the minus strand of BQNB010074347.1, from coordinate 15,376 downwards.
GTGTGGGGGAGGGCGGGGGGGGGAGGTGCGCCCCCTTCGTCCGGGTTGGGCGGGGACTCCCGGGGGTCGGTAGAGTGCGAGGGAGGTTTGGGGCGGGACGGCGGATAGAAGCTGGGGGAGAGGGGGGGTAGGTGGGGTGGGTGGGGAGGGGGAAATGGGGGGCGTGGCGGGCCCTGGGAGTCCCTGGGCGCCCGATGGCGGGGGGGTGGGGCAGGTGGGGCGGGGGCGGTGTGCTGTGTAGGTGGGGGGGCAGGTGGCTGGGGGTTTGTGGGGGGTGGGAGGGGTGTTTTTCTGCTCCTCTTATTTGTTTTTTTGTTTTTTTTCTGTCTTTTTTATTTTTTCTTTTTTTTTGGGCGGGAGGTGGGTTGAAAAAGTTAGTGAGAAGAATCATCGACAAAAAAATTAGGAGGGAATCATAAGTGATGAACCTTCCATCTCCAGAATAGAATGTCGGATCAAAACCTTGGCAAAGTTTATAGTAGTTCATCTAACGGTTTTTGATTGTGCATTGGTTCCGGATTAGGAGATAATCGGGTACTTTCGGGCGACAATTATTAGCCTAATGAGCACCGTTTCCTATTGACACAAGACTTGACAAGTACATATGTTGACAAAAGAGCCCATCAAGCGCTCTTCACACTCGTAAACAACAATGATAGGCGATTTGTGGAGGACTTTGTGAAAACATTTTCGGAAATATTTTGGAGAAAATATTTTAAGAATTAGATTCGATTATTTTGTTTCTGAAGACAAATCAAACAAAGTCCTTTGCTAAGACCACTTCCACACCTCATGCAAGTACATCGTTGACAAAATTCACCATCTCCTAACACATCTTTACAATAAAAGCAATGACGTTGCTTGGGACGAAAACGCTTCAGTTATCGGGGGAGTGTGGTGGTGAGTGGGAGCTTTTTAGTATCATGAACAAATTTTCAACGGAACTCACATTCGAACAACAATGTCCTCTATTATACAAAGTTCGCAAGACGAACACTCTTTAAACGTGAAAGGGGGATTCAAACGATAATCGAGGTGACGCCATAAGAATTAAACAATATAGAGGGTTAAGAAAAGAATTAAATGGATAAAAGAAAAAAGAGATTATTTTTGGGTTTTTAGTTTTTATAAAACATATTTCTATTAGAGGACAAAACGAGACTCGAAATACACATTAAACCATAATCAAATTGTTTCACGGCTTAGCTCTCTAAAATAAAAACGCACCAAAGGAGCGGAGGTCGCGGGGGGGGGAAAGCGCGAAGCTAATTAAATTCCTTCTCCTTTCGGGGCGTAGTTCGTGGCGATTAACCCTCCTTAAAATCCCCTCTTATAGTTTGTTAATCAATTAAAGGTGAGCCGTACTTCACAAGTGACACAAAGGCAAGTTTTAAATCTTTTGTTGTTATTAAATACTTTAGGAAAATTATTTATGATTATTTGATAATATATTCACAAAAATAGAGGGAAAAATAAATTATTTTTGTATTTTTATATTTTTATATAACCAGAAATAACTTCTACGAGGAGGATGGAGGTCTTCAAGGCACATACAAACTTCAAATCGATTAATCGTCTCACTCGGCATCCCGGAGAGCGGCGCCATAAAACATTGATAATTTAAACCGGTTCGTTTAAATAATATAAAAGCTGTTAACAACGGTTTTGTTAAGATTTAACCGCTTTAAATAATATAAAAGCGTTATTTAGAACGGTTATATGTAAAAGCGTTGTAAATAATTTTTTATTTAAAGCGGTTCTTATTATTTGTACATTATTTAGAACGATGAGATGTAAATGTTTCAAAAAGTTTCTTTTTTCTTTGTTTTAAAACATTTCACTTCAAAGAAGCATGAATTTTCCCACCCTTTCTCTTTTCATTTTTCATTCTCTCTTATCTATTATATAATATAACTTCCATCTTTTTTTTTTCATTTGGTTATATCTACAACAATCTTAATGTCGTTCTTCTTTCTTTATACCCAAAGTCAAAAACAAGTATCTGATGATTTTGCATATATTTTATTTTTGTAGATTGATAATTTGCCTCTTTTTAGGGGTAATTATTATAATCTATTATATAGTATTCGTATTCCAAAAAAGTTTCTCGAAATTACTTTTGTCCAAATGTAATAATCAAAAATCTCCCGGGTCGTTTTCCCGTTGAGAGAGTGCGGAAAATTGAGAATCGAGATCGGGTTGCGTGATCAATGCTGAATAATCACAATTGGATTGTGATTTCTAACTCTATGGGGAAAAAGCAAATTAAAAGTCAACTAAACTAAAAACGAAAGCATTTAAGAAATTAAAAACGAAAACGGGAACGTAAAAACGCTACTTAAAACCTAAATTATCAAAATTTAATCCTAAAGTGATTTTTTTAACTTTTATAAGTCCTAATTGACTAAAATGCAAAAATTAAGAAAACTAGACCAAAAACGAAAGTGATTTAAGTTTAAAAACACGAAAAACGTGAACGGGATCTAATCCCGTTCTTAAAAAAAATGAAATTCTAAAAAATTAACCCTACGAATGCAAAATTAATTTTCCTAGGTCCTAAATGATAAAAGAAAATTTTGAAAAAAAGAATTATATTTTTTTGACTTTATTTTATTTATTATGATTTAAAAACAGTTTTAATGAAAATAAATGATTAAAAATAGTAAACAAATTTATAAAAATCTAAAAAATTACAGGAAGAATAATACTTTAAAGTAAAGATCCATATCACAGGGAAAAAATACAAACTTTTAAACAATGATGAATGAAACTATGCTGGAAATAAGCTTTTAAGCAGAATAAGCTATCTTTGCTCTAAATGTGTTTATAAATAAAAGTAATGCATGAACATAAACTGAAAAAGACCCTTAAGGGGACAGTTGGTTTAGTGTGTGTGCATTGTGGGACGTGTGTGTGTCAAGGGGGAGGTCATGGGTTCGACCCCTATGCCTTCCCTTTTTGGAAAACATTTTTTTAAAAAATCTTTTTGCACAAACTTAAAGAGGACATAAAAATAAGAACTTTTCTTAACTACAACTTTTTATGAAAATTAAAATAAGCTAGGAAAAAGCACATAAAAAAACAGACAGAATGCTATAAATCACTAAGGACTAAAAGGGCCTAAACTATTTGGGATTTTAACGACTAATAAGCACAATTTAAAAGGAAATAAGCAAAGACAGAATATTAACTATATCTAATAAGCATAAAAGAACAAAAATGAACAACTAAATTAAGCTGAATAGGCATGAAAAAGCACTAAACAAATAAGGGCTAAACTGCTAACCAAACAGACCCACAAGGCACCTTTGGGCTTATTTATAAGCCTGAAGATGGAAATCCTGATGGTCTCTTAAGGAATATATCTTATGAAACGCTGTGGTACTGAAGGGCTATAAGGAATCAGCAAACAAAAATCAATTTTGAATACAGTTCTAAGCCATGTAAAAGGTCTTACAAATAAGGCATGTTGAACCAATTTTGGGTGAACTTTTGATTTTTCTTAAAAGATAAAAGGGCTTAAGCAGCCTTGGTTTTAAGCAAGTAAATTAAGCTGAAAGTACAAGCTAAGTTAAAACTGATAAAATTGATACCACAAAGAGCTTATAAAAGAAAATTCAGATTCCTATTCTCACAATAATTTGAAATTATCTTAAATTTGATCTTAAAAACTAAGGTTTTAAAATTGATTTCTTGACAATTTTTTTATCAAATGGGTTGTTAAGTGAGGACTAAAAAAAAACATTGAGCAAAACCTTTAGACCTGATTTATATCAAACCATATACAACATAAATGTGAACTTAAAAAAACTTCACTTTGAACTAGGACCTTGAATCATTTAGTCCACCCTAAAACTGTTTTTACCACCACGGACTTGAACTAAGCACACATAAATCTTTGAAAATAAGTATTAACCCTTAAAAAAATTTAAAAATTGAACAAGAGAACTTAAATAAGCTTGACAAAATTGGCTTGATGACCCAAAGCTATTTTAAAACTGAATTGACACATTTTCAGCCTTAACCAAACACCCCTTAATAACTCAAAGTATGACATATAAGCTTGAACAGATTAAAAGAAGCATTAAAGAATATCAAATAAGCAATAATGAGAATAAATAAGCATAAACAAAACAGAAACAAGCACATATAAGCAGAATTTAAGCAGTAATAAGCAAATGTCATAAAAATAAGCAACAATGGAAAATGAAACTGACCTTTGCCCTTTGCTCTAAACAAGAGGCTGATAGATATTCCTATAAAGCTCTTAACCTTACAGCTTATTAGAATAAGCTGCTATAAAATAACCCATAAGCTCTATCTTGTTAAGCTTATTTTTGTTTGTTTTTTTTATTCCAATAGCGCAAAATTTCACAAATTTTCTTTTATTGTAACTAGTAAACTTTCATAAAACTTTTGCAAAAACTTTAATAAGTTTTAAAAAACTAATAAAAAAAAAAAACAAAAAAAAAAAAAAAAAAAAAAAAAAAAAAAAATAAAAAAATAAAAAAAACAACAAAAAAAAAATAAAAAAAGAAAAAAAAATATATAACACAAAAAAAAAAAAATAAATTTATTTAAAAAAAAAAAGATAAAAAATTACAGATAAAAAAAAAAAAAAAAAAAAAAATTATAATAATATAAAAAAACAACAAAAAAAAAAAAAAAAAAAAAAAAAAACAAAAAAAAAGAAAAAAAATAAAAATAAAATAACAAAAAAAAAAACACATAAAATTAATCCAAAAAAAACTTAAAAAAAAAAAAAAAATTAAAAAAAAAAAAAAAAAAAAAATAAAAATAAAAAAAAAAAAAAAAAAAAAATAAAAAAAAAAAAGAAAAAAAAATAAAAAAAAAAAAAAATATAAAAATAAAAAAAAAAACAAAAAAAATAAAAATATAATTAAAAAAAAATAAAAACAGATTATATTCAGCTTAAAAAGATAACAAAGACACTAGTGATAAATATAAGCTTGAATGACATAAACTCAAAATTGCTTAATACATGAAAACTTGAAAAACTGCAATGACATTTCATTTAACTATGAAGGATTATAAAGCTTTGAGACTGAAGTTTAAATAAAAGAAGAAAACATAAATTCAGACCAATTTAAAAGTAAAATTAAAACTAACAACTCTAACTTTTTCTTTTACAAAGAAAATATAAGCTATGTATAGCCCGATTCCTTAGTCTAGGTTGTGCTTGTTGTGTTTTTGTTGTGAGAGACTTTAAAAGCACATCTTGACCCTTCAATTGTCTTGGCTTTCAAATTCTAAAATCCAAGCCCGGTCTCCTTTGTCACTTTTTCCTTCTTAACCAATTGGGGTTTGTAGGGATTGCCAGGGTGTAAATGGAGTGGGGTTAAGGTGGGGTGATTGATGGTGATGGTTTTGTTTGGGGGCACAAAAGTCGAGGTAGAATTGACAGGGGTGATGAATAGTAGCTGGGGTTGTTTGGGCGAGAAATTTAGTTTAGGGTGAGTAGGTAATAGTTTTGAGAAATGGAATATAGCCCTTATAAGTTGTTTGGTGTGGTGCAAGTTAAGTACTTGTGGTGTATTAACTTTGGGGTTTTTGGCAAAAACAGTCCCAGAGGTTATATGGTGGGTTTACACCCACAGTCCTTAAGGACTAACCTGTGTTAGGTGTTTTTTTTGGTTTATGGTTTTGGGCTTGGTACACATTGTTTGGGCCGGTTATAAAAAAAAGTTATTGGTCCCTTTTAAGTGTAATAGTTATTCATCTTAATACGTTTCATGGGCTGAACACGACCCATTTAGATGCCGGTACGGGTGCCGGGCCCATAAGTATTTCTTCGTTTACGGCTTCGGCTTTGACTTTGACTTTGTCGGGGTTGACTTTGGCTGACTTTTTGACTTTGACTTTTGGCTTTGATTTTTGCTTTTTGACTTCTCACGCTCTTTCCATTCTGTGCTCGGTTTTGTCGTTTTTGGCTTTATTTTTGTCCTTTTCTTAGATATCCGTTACCTGCACAATACAAATGCAAAACATACAAATACAATGAATTTTTGGTACGTTTTTGGTCATTTAAGTCGGTTTTTCTAGGTAAATGGTATGAGTAATCTAGCACATACCAAAATCCCCCCAATATACTAAGTTATTGCCGTGTCCTCACGCAATGCTAAAGTATACACTTAAGAAAAAATCTAGATATCTCAATCCCACCTCGACTACTTACCTCGAAAGTTAGCTAAGTGGTTCATCAAGGGGAATTAATGAATCAATAGCTTTGAAAAGGCCCGTTTTGACCATTTTAATTATTTACATTTACTACCACTAATATTTTTCCTCGTATTTTTCCTTTTTTTCATTTTTTGTATTTTTTTTTAAGCAACTAACTAACATATTTGACTTTCGTTATTTTTATAACTTTAGGGTCATAGAACAAGAAGCACTTCAATCCTAAAATGCTCAAAAAGATAAATTCATCGTTACGACTTTTCACTTTATCCAAACCAAGCTTAAATGAAAATCACCGTTAAATACAAGTTTAGATGCTAACCACTATCATATTTGTAAAATTGAGACACTTTCACTCACGACAATTCTTAGATCTCTTGGTTAGTGTGCTTATTTCGAATTTCACCATAGATACGTTTTGCAAAATTTTCATTATGCGTTTCACGTTTCCACCCAAAAAGTAATGAGTTTCGGAAGGCGAGAGAATCATCCCATTGTAGCGACTTTTGTCTTGGCAATCCCAACCCTTGCGCTTAAGTGACCAGGTATTTTGACACCCAACAGAAGAGACTAGTATCCGGGACTCACAGGACATTCACACGGTTTCATCCACTTGGATGTCCCGTATTATAATAATATTAACAACTTTAAAATGTAATAGTCATAGTTCAAAAACCACATATTTAAATTTAAGAAAAAGAGATTTTCCCTATATTTATTAATTTACGTTTACTACACTTAATATAATTACACATCCATTAAACTACATGATACTCCTCGACCTTTGAGCAATTGGTTTGCAACATAGGTTGTGAGCCTGGAAGATGCAACAACTTCTTATCAGGCTCGGATATTTACTATGTGCTTATTTAGAAGACTGCAAAATCGGTTGTGTGCCGACAGATGCAGTAAACGTTAAGGTAAACTTTTATTAGCCCACAATTTATAATTATTACTCATTTTTTTCATTTTTTCTTTATATTATAATACCATGATATAGAGAAAATTTCTTTTTAGAAAATTTAATTATAAATTTGAACTAAAATTATTGATATCATCCATACTTCAAAAATTGTTGATTTAAGTTTAGTTTTCGAAAAGAGCACGTATTATTAGTCCGGTTAGGAGCTTATGGGAGAAAAAAGCCACAAATTACTACACATGAGCTCTGTATGATTTTACAAATAATCCTTGTTTAGCATCCAACTCATACTTAACTCTATTATTTTTCGTTCTTCGCAAAGATTCGCGAATGCTTAGTCTAAAAGTTAAGGAACAAGCTAGAGCTCAACACGCTCGATATTCTTATTCTACCCAACAGGAAAGTCAAAATTGTGACAAAACACTTATTATATTTTTGGAATTTTTTAAATTTTTGCATAAAATCACAATATTTTTTTTTAATTTTGGGTGTGGTAAAAAATGGGGTTACGAGGGGGACACGAAAGAAAAAACGGTACAGGCACAATCAAATCGAAACAGATCCCCCATACTAGAACGAAACATTGTCCTCAATGTTTTAAGGGGTACCTATGTCATACTAAATTTGTTTATGAATTATGCTAAAGATAAACATTAGTCGATAAGATTAGGATATTGGATTCCCAAATGAAGTTGAGGATGTGAAGCTCGAGTGATCGAAGGACAAAACCGCGAGCACAAGAGGCTTCAAAAATCCGGGCAATCCTGGACATACACAACAAAAAACAAAGCACGAGAAAGGAAGAGGCGAGCCTCCTCATAACACAAAACACTTATTCATTACTACTAAACTAATCATATTACTACTACGGATAAGCATGGGTTGCCACCCATGAAGTGCTTGTTTATTAAAGAGTCACTAAGCTTGACTCGATCCCCCATACTTAAGCTTGTCAAGGAGGATAGAAATGGAGAAATGGAACATCCAAGATAGGAATGTCCCCTCCATAAATTATCTCAAGGCTCTTTTAAAAAATCAGATATGATTTGAAGGCTATATTTACCCTATTTTTTTTTTTTTTTATTTTTTTAATTTTTTTTTTTTTTTTTTTTTTTAAAGCCCGATGAGATAAGAGCATGAGAAAAGGTTTCCTCATTTGAGCAAGAATAACAGGATTTACAAATTTGTCTCAATTTGGGGTGACAAGAGAAAATGTGTCAATCATTGGAGTGAAATGGAAGAATCACGGCATAATGAGATAGAAAATTCAGCCAATGAAAGAAATCTCATGGATTAGACTCCAATGAATATCCCTGGATCGAAAATCTTATTTCTAGTTCTGGAAGGAAAAGAAACTACAAGGTCGGATCCAAGGGAATCACTAGAAAGAGTGATATACAAAATCCAGATAAAGGGCCTTGGGATTGGTTGGCGGTGCTATTGGGACCGGGTTTACTTATTGGACTCCAATGAATATCCCTGGATCAAAAATCTTGTTTCTAGTTCTGGAAGGAAAAGAAACTACAAGGTCGGATCCAAGGGAATCACTAGAAAGAGTGAAATCCGAATCCAGATGAAGGGTGGGATGGGTGGGCAAAATATTAGGCACATGAACTCTTGGTTCTCTTGTTGGATTATCAAAAATATCCTCCACCACATCCATAGTGAAATTGCCTAGCTCGGGCTTAATCTTAAAGTAGAAATGATCATACTCCGATGGAGATATGATGTGAGCGAGTTCATCTGCGAACTTCTCATGATAAAAGTTACTCCTATTGGCAGGAGGAAACAGATCATTCAAGAGATTAAAGATAAACGAATCATATTTAGAAAGAGAAATATCAGAATGAGTAGTGGTACTGCCACTACTATTCACTTCCAAATCAAAGAAGAAAGTTTCAGATTCGGGTAAAGAATTATCAAAGGTGTTAGTCTCCTCCAAGAAAAAGTTAAGAGATGTGAAGGAAGACTTGGTCACAAAATCAGAAGATGGAGTGGGATTATCTTTTAATGCTTCGATCTTAGCAATAAGAAGATTGACATTCAACAATTTTTCACGAAGAATATCGTCTTTGATTGTTAAAAGAATATCAGTATCAATCCTTCCAACTTCCGGGATAACAATCTCCACCACCTCTAAGCTGACTAGCTCAGAATCAGGAGGTGATGCATCGACATAATCGATGTCCTCATAAGAATCGTCATCACTCGAAGAATAAACATTGTTAGAATCGATGATAGTTTTAGAATTATCTTTAAGAGTTTCCAGAGGGCGAGAAAAAGAGTTATCATACATCAAATTTTCAATAAAATGGATATCTTCCTTTGGATCAAGGTTGGCTTCAACAATTCCCGGTGGAAATGGATCAATAAGAGCGAGTTCACCGGCGAACTCCTCGATAAGGAGATCATTCTTAGGAGAAGATATCACGTTATCACGATTAAGCATGGATTCAATTGGACTAGATTCGGCATTAAAATGATCATTACCATTTCTTGGTGGAATTGAAATGATATCATCTAACACCTCATCCTTTTTCGGAGAAGAATCATCACCAACAGGAAAATTACATTTACCTTCGGATATACCATCGGACTCACTTGGGGTATGGACAAGGTCCACAACACTAGACTTTATTAATTTATCCAATTCTGTTTCTAGAATAGTGTCGAGATGCTCATCCTCCATTATAAGAGAGTCCGATTTTGGTAAATCGGGTGTGATTGCAGAGGAGAATTTCTTAAGATATTCTTGTGTAGCAAAAGAATACTCGTCATCATCATCATCGTAGCAAATGGGAATCTTCCGATATTGCGAAGGCTCGGAAGTATAAGTATCAAGATTAACCACTTGTTCTTGTCGTTGTTGTAACCAAGTTTGAAACGTCTCATGAAGATTACGCATAGAATCATCCATTACTTGTTGAAAGTCTCTATGAGCTTTTAGATGATCATTCATTGAATCAATATGATCGATGATAAATTGCGAGGGTTGAAATTGGTCAAAACTAGAAGAATTAGAATTATCGAAATTTTGGTTCATCGGTTGACACTGAAAAGTTTCATGAGGACCCTTGTAATTTTCACAATAAGGCTCATCGAATATCAATTGATCACATTGAAAAGTCTCATGTGGGCCCCCACAGTGGGTACAACAAATATATTTTAGAAAACTATGAAAATTTTGTGGGAAATTAAAGTCTTGATTGTAACACGGTTCCGGATTATAGATAAACGGAATTTGAGGTGGACAATCGTGACTATAATAAGCATCGTTCCCACAAATCTCATAAGAATACGTCGGGGGTTGTGAAGGTGGATTGAAAACATTAGGAGAGTCATCGACAAAATTAGGAGTGGAATCATAAGTGAATGAACTTCCAATTCCAGAATGGCATGTCAGATCAAAACTTGGCAAAGTTTGTGGGAGCTCATCAACGGTTTGATTGTTGCATGGTTCTGGATTAGAGATAATCAGAACTTTCGGCGGACAATTATAGCCATAATGAGAACCTTTCCCACAAGACTTGCAAGTACATTGTTGACAAAAGATATCGTCTAACGAATCACCACACTCGTAACAACAATGATGGTCGATTAGTAGAGGACTTTGTGAAACATTTTTAGAAATATTTGGAGAATCGTTTAAAGAATTTGGATTATTTCCATATCTTGAAGCACAAATAAAACAAAGTCCTTTGCTAAGACCACTTCCACACCTCATGCAAGTACATCATTGACAAAATTCACCATCTCCTAACACATCTTTACAATATAAGCAATGACGATGGTTGGTCAAAAACGCGTGGGGATGTGGTGGTGAATCGGGTGCTTTATTAGAATCACGAATAAATTTTCCAACGGAACTC
>BQNB010074346.1:0-31824 GCA_026074375.1 Tanacetum coccineum | reverse complement strand
TTGAACTATAACTTTCTTTTTGCGTTTGCTCACTTTTGTTTTCTCAGCAACCAACGCTAATGGATCTGAGGTAACCACAACTGCTTTCTTTTTATGGTCCATTGCTTCATTCACATCACCTTGGTTTTGCTTCATAATGTTATAAAGAGCATCAATATTGATGTTCATTAAGTTCTTGTTTTGTCTTATCATTGTGTCATACTGTTTCCATTCTGGTTGCAAATTGTTCAAAAACTTAAAATTCAACTCACAATTATCTTTCTTATAACCACACTTCTTCAAATCATTAATCACTTGTAAGTATCAAATATAAGTGTCAAGCAACAGCTCTCCTTCGGTAGCTTTGAAAGTCTCATACGCATACAAAACAGAAACTTTCCTATCTTGTTCACCATACTCAGAACCAAGCATATGCCTTTCAAGTGCATCCCATAACTCTTTAGCAGAATTGTTGCTGTCGATAAGAGAATATATGTCATTTGGAAGCCTTTGAATCAAAAGAGATCTAGCAAGACGATCAATCTTTCGATTCTTTTTCTCTTCAGCAGTCCACATTGATTTGTCTTTCAGAGGAGGTGATACATTTGATGTGGTTCCAGCAAGTGACACTTGAGTAACAACAGGCAATGGGTGATCACCATTCTGAATAGAATTAATCATTGCTTCACCATCCGTTTGCTCTTTAAGATAGTTCATAAACCGTTCACGCCACTGAGAGTATTCACCCCGATACAACAACGGAATCCGCATTGTCGAACCAACTGTAATTACGTCTCGACTCATCTTGTCTCGAACAAAAATCCCGATGCTCAACGAATAATCCGACAAGCTAGCTCAATTAATCACCACAAACTAACTAACTTGTGCAAACAAAAACTATTTAATTCTTAATTAAATCCGTAGACTAAAAAAATTATCACTAAAAAAATATCTAACACAAAATTTTAACAATAATTTTTTTTTTATTATTTATTATTATGAACAACACTACTACTAAAAAAATATTTCTACTAAAAAAATTATTTAAGCTCAATTAAAAACGTAGACCAAAAATAATACTCAAAAAATCAACCCAAAATTATAATCAATTTCTGATTATCGACCCGCAATCAAAATCGTCATCCAAAAATTATACCCAAAATTGAGTCCAATCCAACACTTTTAACCAACTTGGCTTAGTTCTCAATTAAAAAAAATAATCCATTTCATGGACACGTGAGGACTTGGCTTACTGCTCAAATTGAACACCAATATATGAATTTCTTAACGTCGGTATAGCCTTATCTTTTGATACAAAAATCACTGGCCCAACACAAAACAAAATAGACACGCCCAAAGACTAACTATAACCCTCGATCTATAACTGATATAAAAGCACACCACTCAGTACAAACCCTAACCCTATCTCTCATACACTAAAAAAAATACGCCTCCTTCTTTGATAAAACTCAGCTCCACTCACAACAAACAAACATACGCAGTTCCACTCTTCTTTTTTTGTTATTTTTATTTCTTGAAAATCGAAACAAAACACAAGGGATTTGAACACAAGTTGTTCTTGTCTTATCTTTTTGGTTCGAAAAATATAAAGAAGTTAGCTTCTAAAAGTTTGATCTATTCCGAAATCAGTTCTTTGGCGAAAATAAGTTTTCGAGTTTGATCTTGTTCTGAGTTTAGATCTGTGATGAAATCGATTGTGTGATTGGATCTTTTAAAGGTCTATTAATCTGATATACACACAACAAGATTACTGAGATCTTCTTTATCTTTGATTCTCTTTCTTTGATTTCAATTGTTTGATACAAACTCAGATCTGTGAGGAAACGTGTTATAATCTGTTGAAGATTTGAGTTAAGTACAAATAAACACTCGTCTGAGATCTATGAAAAATGTATGGCAAGTGATTTCCGAAAAATGAATGTCAGAGTTTGTGTTTCCGAGATTAGATTCAGAGATTGGTTCTAAATTCGACAGATCTGTTTGCCTCCTTTTCCGAAAATGATTTACTGAAATGTTTATACTTATCTTTCAAACTTAGTAAAATCTAAAATTTGTTAGATCTGTTAAAAATTTGATAAAAGTCAATATCGAGTTTGACCAAAATATCTGTTTTGACTGAGTTTGACCGGTCAACACCGAGTTTGACCAGCTTGTTACAGTTCCGAATTTGACTTAAAAACTGATTTTATCAAAAAATAAACAGATAAGCATGAATAAGCAAATTATCTACTAAATGTTGCCACGACCCTTACGATAAAACCGTAAGCAGTCAATTTTAGTTGCATAAAACACAACTGAAATTAGCACAAATAAGCAAAAAATCAGCTCAAAACACAGATTTAAGCCACAGAATTAAGCAACAGATTAGCAGTCAAAATAAGCGCAAAAAAAATAAGCACGAAAAAACTATTCAAATAAGTTGTCAAAATAAGCAAATCCTCAATCTCTAACACAATCAAACACTAAAAATAAGCACTAATCCGCAATCATTGGCTCTTGATACCACATATTAAGCAATAAGATCTTGATTGATGACTAGTGTGTGAAGATTAAGGTGTAATTAGTGTGTGTGTTTAGAGAGAGAAATACCTAACTTGCCTTTTGATTGAAATAAAATTGTTACATCTAATCATGACATAAATACCCTATTTATAGCCTTATTAGATTGTTGACTAAACTTTCCTAACTTGACACAAATAGTCCCTGCACTTTATAATAGTGCTTACAAGTAGAACATTTCTTTATTTCTAACAATGAGTTTGAACAACTTAAAGTGTGGGAATTAGTACCAAGACCATCCAATGTTATGCTCATCAACCTAAAGTGGATCTTCAAAGTGAAACTTGATTAATATGGTAGGGTACTGAAAAACAAAGCTCGATTAGTTACTAAAGGTTTTCGTTAGGAAGAAGGGATAGATTTCAAAGAATCATTTGCACCGATTGCGCGTATTGAAGCCATTCGCATCTTCATCACCTATGATGCACACAAGAATATGACAGTGTTTTAGATGGACGTGAAGACTGATTTTCTCAATGGTATTCTCAAAAAAGAAGTATACGTCAGTCAACCTGAAGGATTTGTCAATCTGGATCATCCAACATATGTTTTCCAACTAAAGAAGGCATTGTATGGGCTGAAACAAGCATTGAGGGCTTGGTATGACTTGCTATCAAAGTTTTTGCTATCTCAACAATTCATAAAAGGTGCAGTTGATCCGATATTATTCACACGAAAGGAAGGAGAGCGCATAATATTGGTATAAATCTATGTCGATGACATCATATTTGCCTTCATAAATCCTAGTTTCTGTGATAAATTTGCAGATCAAATGAGTAAATGTTTTAAGATGTCAATGATGGGACAAATGTATTTCTTTTTAAGACTTCAAATTTCTCAAAATCCTAGAGGCATCTTCATAAACCAATCTAAATACGCTCTTGAAATGCTTAAGAAATATGGTTTAGACCAATGTGATCCTGTTGACATTCCCATGGTGGAAAGGCTAAAACTGGATGAGGATCCAAACAGGACTCCAGTTGACCTAACTCGTTATTGAGGCATGGTCGGCTCCCTAATGTACCTCATAGGCAGTCGTCCTGACCTAGTGTTTGCCGTCTGCATTGTGGCCGGTATCAGGGAAAGCCTACCGAAAAGCACTTAACTATAGTTAAACGGGTCTTTCGATACCTCAAAGGAACCATTAATATGGGTCTTTGGTATCCGAAGGACACCAGATTTGATATAACGGCTTCTGTAGATGCTGACCATGCAGGTTGCCAAGACTCAAGGAAAAGTACATCGGTTAGTGCACAATTTTTGGGTGAAAAGCTAGTAAGATGGCCGTCTAAAAAGCAAAATAGTACAGTAATATCCACAACTGAACCTTAATATGTCTCCATATCCGGTTGCTGTGCACAGATCCTATGAACGCGGTCACATTTAAGTGACTACGGATTTGACTACAACAAGATTCCTTTGTACTGCGACTCAAAGAGCACCATTGCTTTATCTTGCAACACCGTGCAACACTCCAGGATGAAACACATTGCAGTCAGATACCGTTTTATCAAGGAACAAGTTGAAATGGAGATTGTTGAACTCTACTTTGTCAAGCTGCTTATCAGCTGGCAGATATATTCACTAACGCACTCGCAAGAGAACACTTTGAATTTTTGGTTAAACGCCTAGGCATGTAAAGCATTACGCCTAAAGAGCTGAAACATCTTGCAGAATCAGACGAAGACGAAGAGTAATTTTGATTACTACTTCATGTATCACATGTACTATATGTAAAATACTTTAGAAACACAAAAACAACAAAAAGATTTTCATTTTTCAAAAACAAAATACAAAAATAAAAATTCAAAAAGCAAATACAAAATCAGATGATTTTAAAAATAAAAAAGAATCTTCTCGACATGTCTTTCAGAATCGATAATATCTACGACCTTAGAAATGTCATTTAATAATGACACGGGATTGTAGATAAAGTTTGACTGAAAGTTTAAAACATTTTAAAACATGTCTTATAAAATTTTCTTATGGTTTGTTATTAAATATCAGATAACAACCTGGACCTCAAAGAAAAAGAAAATGTACGCGTCAGTGCATTTATCCTTAACAACGAAAAGATAAATCTTTTCGGCCTTGAGTTTATTAATCAAAACATTCCAAGTTTTGAAACTCAGGGAATGGCTTGTATATATTTTGCTACACAACTCGGGCTTTTTAAATAAGATAAGTGTACGCGTCAGTGCATTTATTTTTTAAACAAAGAGAAATCTTTGTCGACCCGAACAATTTTTCTCAAAATGTGTTCTAATCAAACATGTTCGGGTCAATCAATTTTCAAATGTCGGAAATTAATTCAGAATCTGTTTTGTCATTTAATGGAAAAATATTTTAAAGAAATTTCGAACACTAGAACAAATCCAAGAAATCTTTAAATAGAATACGGGTCTTTGCTCGAGGAGGAGAATGAGCTTTAACATGAAAATTTCCAAAAATGATCAAAAAGAATTTACCAAAATAAATTTCATCATGAGGAAAAACAATCAACGAAACTCGATCACACAAACAAATTTTACAGCTCTTTAAATAGAAAACGGGTATTTGTTTGAGGGGAGAACGTGCTTTCAAGGAATTAAAATTCTTCAAAAAGTGTTGTGGAAAACAAATCGGGAAAAGTGTTAAAACTTTTCAC
Organism: Tanacetum coccineum; assembly: GCA_026074375.1. NCBI lineage: Eukaryota > Viridiplantae > Streptophyta > Magnoliopsida > Asterales > Asteraceae > Tanacetum > Tanacetum coccineum. Next base: position 26,618 of record BQNB010074346.1, on the reverse strand, counting down.
GGGTCATTATTTGAGGGGGAGTTAACAGGATTAACTCCGAGACTACGTTTGCAAAATAGGTTTAAAACTTAAAGGTAATTAGTGTAGCTTTTCAAAAGTCTATCTTCTTTAGGACCTAAAATGCAAAAGAGTTTCATCATTAGGGAGTTAGGAGTATAGTTAAGGTTTAGGCTTAGTTTAAATGTGATCTAAAACATCAAGGACCAATATTGCCAAAAACCAAAACCCTCCTCATAAACCCCTCCCATCACCGACCCACCCATTCATTCCCTCACACACTTTAAAAAAAAATCTCTCTTTCCCTTGTTCTTCATATGATCGGCCAAACCCTAACACAAATAAGAAATCGCTTTTGATCAAAACATAAAGAAGCAAAGATGTTAATAATCATTCTTTTATATCTCTTGTAAAAGGAACTACATCAATTCATCACACAACTTAAAAAATCATTAATTTTAAAGTTAGGGTTCTTCAAAAAATCAAAGTGCTTGAATCTTGTAATTACCTTAGGCCTCTTGTTGTTTATGATGTAATTAAACTTGTGTTAATTCGTTTTTAAACAATTCCTTGTTTTGATTGAATTTTTAGGAGTGTTTGGTTCGAAAATCCCAACCGAACCATATGGGGTGTTCATTGTTTGATTGTTTGTGTGTAATGTTGATTATACATGCTTAGGAACGTTAATTGATCGCGTTTAATTGCAAAAGGTTTTATCTTTAAATCAATTTGAATGGTTCTTGAAGTTATGCATACATGAAAATTATTAAGTGTGATCAAGATTGATTGTGTTTGTGTTATGATCATTTTCTCATATCTAGAAACACGTTAGGACCACTAAAATTGAATCTTGCATAAAAAAGGTTTGATCTTTGTACGTTTAGATAATAAAGGTGCATTTGAATGTGTAAAATGGCAACACAAGTTAGTGTTTTGAGTTTGCACACTAAGTGTTTGTTAAAATGCTTGTTACAAAAATTGTTACCATTTTGTTGGGTGTTGTTGCTATAACTGACCCACATAAGGGCTCAAAACAAGAAAAAGGTTCGAGCTCAAGGTCGGTTCAAGGACCATCGATCCGCCTCATGGATTGGTCCATTGATCCTACCAAACCATCTATTGGGTCGGTTCACTGACTCTCAAGGATCGGTTCTCATGATCCACCGAACCACCAAAGGGTCGGTCTATGAATCCACCGAACCACTCACATGGATTGGTCCCTTGAATCTACCGAACCACATGTGACTCGGTTCATAACGAATCCACCAAACTATGACCTATTTTGGTCGGTTCATAAAGTCCACCGAACCACAAGGTCGGTCCAACCGAACCTTGTGTGCCACCGAACCATGGACCGGTTCCCCATGAGGGTCACCGAACCACCTAATTGGACCGTTCCATGGTTTTGACCAAACCTGGACTTGATCCGCGACTCGTGTTGACCGAACCTTGGACCATTTGACCTTGACCCAGTTTGACCAACTCAATATCCTTCAAAATAATTAACAAAGTTCAAATTTTAATATCAAAAAGAAAAGGTTTTTAAAATAATTCAAAAATTCAAAATAAAATGTGGATAAAACTTAATAACTTTTTCAACAGTATTAACGTTTTCAAAAATCATGAAAAATGAACTGAATTATTTAAATGAGTTTAATACGGGTATATATACTTGTGTAAAATTTATACGATTGTCACGTACCTTGTAAATTTAATCTCATAAACCTCGAACTTAGATGATTAGATCGTTGACTTAGTTTGACAATGTCTGTTGACTTTGACTCAGTCGTTGATCGTTGACCGTTGACCAAGTTTGACTTTCTTAATCATGTGCTTAATAAGTTCTTTTGATATGATATTGATTGTGTTTTCACATGATTGAATACATGTTTTATTTGTTATTTGTGACAATGTCAAAAATAGTTTAACAAGTACTTCTATATCAAAAGACGTGCCAGCGATCTAAGTTGCATCCGGTCTAGAGTACTCTCTTACATTGTTAGCATCGTTTGGGTTGCATCTGTTTGAGAATAATTGAAAACCGATGTTAGCAGTTTAGTGACCATCCATTCTAGATATAAGAGTACTTCGACATTAACTATCTTTCTCATTTAAATGTGTTATAATTGGATATATCTCTCGTAAATTTCACCACAGTGCACTAGGGTATTTTTTTAAATACTCACGCGTTAATCTTTGAATTTCACCCACTAGTGAAGTGGATTACTACACTAGTACTTGTTTACGTGTGGCATTCTCGAGGCACTTAATCTCTTTTGAGATATTTTCCAAAAATAATAATAGCGATGTGTATAGATTTAATAAACTTTATTGCTACATATTTTTACACATCATTATCTATTGATTTTAAAATAACACAATGCCTTTGCAAAATGAATTTCCAAGATAAAAAGTTCTTTGAGTCAACTTTGAAATAATTTGTCTAAGAGTTGCTGATAAATCAGGATGGCTATTAGCGCTAGTTGTCACCTAAAAGCTGATAATGTATCCCTTTAGTAAATCAGTGTATCTTCAGGGCTCACAAACACTTTACTAAAAGAAAAACTCACTCTCATGCGAATTTATCATTTTCTGAAAAGTTTTCCATCCATTCAAATGATGCTATTTCTTTAAAGATTGGTCAAGATGAACATTTTTAAAGCATGATAAAATTCAAAATTCTCGTTCATTCTTCCATCTTTTATTTTATAGAAATAGTATCCTAGAACTTAATCTTAAGTGAGGATAACTAAAAAACAGAACGAGAGATAAAAAATTATATGTGAAAAGAAAAGAGCATACGTCTTGTGTTAGAAAAAGCAAGAATAAAGGCACATGAGAAAGAAAAATGATATAAGTATGAACAAAAAGAAATGCTCGTTCATACAAAACAGACAGAGAGAATAAAAAAATGAAAATAAATGTGCTTAAGTTTGTATATATCCGAAACTAATCAAATTTGAATCTTATTCTCATAATCCAACATGTCAAGAGCAAATCCACAAGCATTAATTGTTTTTGAAGAGCAGTTGGTTCCAAGTGCTAATAGACTCACAATAAAAAAGAACAACCAGCGCGTCGCTTCAGATTCTAATATCACCGGTTCATTTTTGAGACTTGTTGTTGGAATTCTCAGACACCACAAGCTATACAAACCGGTTTCCTTAACTGCCACTGTACCTGTCATATACTTACACCAGTTCTGGACAACCATCACTCACAACTCAAACTCTCACACATTCAACTTTCAACTTGACATACAAACTTACACTCTCACTGTTGGACTACTCCGCAATGTACTGCGGATGCCTCCACTTGATGCCAACAAACCATATACCAAACCTCCCACCAAAAAACAAATTCTGGCTTTTATCAAGAAACTTGGTTATGATGAAGATCCGAATGCAAAGATGACTTCAGTCTTAATATTTGTTGCAACTAAGCTTCATCAATCATGAAGAGCTATTTTGAGTGTTCTCAACATGAGTCTTACAGGAAAAGACACAAGCTGGGACACAGCTAGACTCCTAATTCTTCAAATACTTTGGGGAATTGTTCACTCTGCTAATTTGGATTTCGCATCATTAATTCGGGACGAATTCGAGTGGCAAGCAGTTGACAGGACTACAAAGCAAACTAAGATGTCTAAGTTGATGTACACCCACTTCACCAAGCTTATCATTGACCACTTTCTATTTTGCAACAAGAGTATTCCTCGCAGATTAGACTCTGAGTTGCACAGTGAAGGTCAAGACTCACCTCTTACCAAACTAACGAACACTGTAGTCGCTAAATTCAAGTTTGGAATGGAGATACCCGATACAATGATCAATGATGCAATCAAGCAGTCAGCAGGATACAAGTACTACAAGCACAAGAGGAATGAAAGTTAGAAAGCTAAATTTGTTGAGGAACCAAAAGAGCAACATGTGTCTCCAGTCAGAACTAGAAAAGGAAAAGGTTATAAATGTTCATATGATCAAGAAGCAAATGTCCCTAGCGTTCAACAAAAATTTTGTGCCAAGTAAAACCAGATCTCTCACTGTAGCTGACAACATTATGGAAGAACCAGTTGCAGTTGAACTTGCAAAATCCATCAGTATTGAAGAACAACGACATCAACAACTGCCATCATGACTCAACTAAAAATCGATCAATAAACTGATAAAGATGTCGAGGACACGTATGTTGAGTGGGGATAGAAACTCAAAGTTTATGTAGTTGAAGATCCAGTCGTTCAGTCATTGCTAGACTTACGAAAAGTATTAAAAGCTAGCAAACTTGAGAGTTTGAAGTAGGCAAAGCAAGCAGTTGGAGGAGAAGGATCAAGTGCTACTCACAACAAATACTATGAGTTTGAAGACATTTCAGCAATTGATAGTGATGCAACACGAGATTCTTCATGTTCAGACACTGATGAAGCAAAATGTTATATATTGATTTAGGATCAAATAAGCTATTTAGTATATGTTTAGGTGTTTGTGTGTGTTTGTTATAGAGAGATAAAGATTAGAGAGATAAAGCAGGTAGAGAGAAAGAGGATGAGAGGATTAGGTAGAGAGAAAGAGTGGGAGAGAAATGAAAAGAGAATCTTTGATTGCTTACCTCATCAATGAGGTGGATGGTATTTATACCCTTTACAATATGAGCCCTTAGCTCATGGATTTTTCATATGCTTGTCTCGTGACTACATTTCAGTCACGAGACCTTCACTTAACTATTGCACACTTAATATTTTGCTAATTATTACAAGACTTTTATCTCAATAAGATCGTCACTTTTTCAATTTCTAAGAATCTCCCCCTAAGGGAGGATCATTGAGATCTCTCTTTGATTACATTATATGATCAACACTTTCTATTCCTAACAATCTCCCCCTAAGGGATGATCATTAAGATCTCTCTTGTGACCTTGATCTTTGATCTTTAATGCTCGTTGTCTTTAGTCTTATTTGTGTAATAATAGTCTTGTTCTAATCATGCTCTTGTGATCTTGATCTTTATCTTTTCATTCTCTTTCGTCTTTTGCCTTTGAGATCTTTTTATATCATCGTTACATACCGTGAATCCATCTTGATTTGTCTTTTGAAGCTTCTGACCAACATACTCATACTTTTTTTGATAGCTAACAATCTTCCTCATGTAGAACTCTTGTCTTGATTATAAGTTTGATGATTTGAGGAAGTTCTTTGATTATCAGAGTTGCGGAAGTGTATCTTTGAACTTTGAGTATGAGTTATGAAGGTATGAATTTGACGGTATACTTGCTTGTGAAAGGTAGAGATGTTATTGTTGTTGTACATACTTCACAAAAAACAACCCGTAGAAGTTGAAATTATAACACCAAAGTCAATTAAAGCCCGGATGTTGTATACATGAAAGTTAACTAAGTCCCCAATGTATACATTTCTTCCTCTTGATTGTTGTTGTAGAAGATGAATGTAGCAATGTAAGAGTAGTAAAAATCTCCCCCATCAATCTTGTGACATAGTAAGAGATCTTGGTAATCCAACAAATCACTTGAGTAAATCAAGGAAATGTTGTTTTTATTTTTCAAAAACAAATTCCAAAAGAACACAATAACTACTAGATCACTTAGATTACCAGTTAACACTTATTCGAATCATTAAACAATCATTTCCAATTAGTGACCTACGTTCAGCGTTGGCTTGATGTTAGCATTGGTAGGATTTCCATTAAATCATTGTAAAATACTTAATTTAAGTATCACTCTTGAATGTTCCGGTAATGTCACAAAGACATACAATGTCACATAGACATATACACAACTCTTGTACAATTTGTATCATTGATGTTTAATACAAGTGTACTTTTGTGTCCTATGTGAGATTTATGAATTGATCTCATATGGCTCTAGACTTTGTAAGTGCATTTTTATTTTGGTGATCGAAGGCTGGAGTAGACTGACAACTTTTCAATATCAACATTCTCGGAGTGAGATGTCAATAGATTATGTGTTTAATCTCTGTGACAATGAAACAAGATTCTTTTGAGAAAACTTGAGTGGCTGGGAAGGGTTGTGCATTGCATCATTGGGTCTATGATGTCTTTCTTCAATACCAAAAATCATCTTTTTGATTTTTAATAGATTACGTATTGACCCGGTTTCTGCCTAAGTTTATGTGGAGGGCTTCTTTCTTTTCACCCTTTACATAACTTTTCTTTTTCATACTTTAACCCCTTCAATGTCTACCAAGATGTCATTAGTATCATCATGTTATGATTGTTCCGATGATAGCTCATGCCTTAGTTGACATTATTCCTATTTTCATTCTACTCCATCATACCTAAGGACTTCTATTTTATCTATGGAATGTCCCTGGGTAGATCCCTACAGTTCTGGTTGGATCATGGGCTAATACATAACCTTACCACCTTATTACTTCCTTGATCATTGTGAGGTAGTTGGTTGTTGGGTATTAAGATCAAAACTATAAAAACCTTTTGAAAATCAATCAAAGTGTTTGATATAAATCAAAACTTTTAACACTTTGAAAGTTTCACTTTTGAGAAATACTCCCCCTACACATGTGCATCATAATATTGAAAGAGTTTTGCACAAGGAGGAAAGAGTTTCGCACTTGAGTCAAAGACGATCACATTTTAATCCATTTTTCTCCGCCTTAAAAATAGCATACCATATGATATTTTTGATATCAAATGGATTAAAATGCCTATATGAGTTTTTGAAAGCACATGGGAGAAAACGGATATTGCATGATTATTATTGGAACATTTTTGAATATTTTAAACAAATTTGAAAAACTAATTGTGCCAAGTGTGTCTATATCTAAAACGGATGGTCACTAAGCCGCTAACGACGATTTCAAATACTCTTAAACGGATGCAACCTGAATGATGCTAACAACGCTTTCGAGTACCCTGGACCGGATGCAACTTAGATCGCTGACGCGTTTATCAATATACTTGACAACAACTATTTTTGACTTGAAAAAATTTCTTTTGTTTAAAAACATTTCTCATTATACTCCCCCTAAATAATACAACACTTCACTTTGAAAGACACCACAAGTATATTGAGGGATAGAGTGAGTGTTGAACACATTATTTTGAAATATTTTGAATTATCTTTGAAAAATTGTGCACAAACACTACTTGTTTTGAAAAGCTCCCCCTCAAAAATAGATAAATCAAAGGATTTAGTGAGGAATAGAGTGTTGAATACACAATTTAAAATATTTTGAAAAATCTTTTTGAGAAATTCTTGAAAAATATGGTCAACATTTTGAAAACATTTACTTGAGCTCAAGATTTTGAATATCTTAATGAACTAGCTCAAGTCCGAGAAGTTGTAAGCTTCCAGTTGTGAGGATAAATGTACAAAAAATATACACTTTCCTTTATTCGAAAAACGAGTCCTAAGCTGACATTTACTTAGAAGTCGTATGTCTCGAGCAAAATTTTTGAAAGAATTTTGATAAAAATTGCTCAGGAGAAAGAAGATTTTTTGTATTTTTAAGATAAAGCACACTGAATCGTACACTTTTCTTTTATTTGAAAGACCGAGTTCTGATCGAAAATTGTGGAGTTTGTTAGAACTCCTTAGATCGTTATAAGCTCAGGTTGTTTAGACATTATATCTAGGATAAAATAACATTGAACATAAACATATGCATAGCGGAATTAGCACAAGAACAATATTATTAAACAAGATTTTATATTCATATGATTCACTCCAAGCCCCAATTATATTTGATCAGAATATAACGTTTACCTAACTATAAAAGGATCAAGAACACCTTGACCTTGAGGCTACACCAACTAACTAGACGTCTACATTGTATCTTGTGTACACACACACACTTTTCTGGATGCTAAAACTATGTGTCTATGATCTCTTTATATAGAGAGATCATGACTTACAAAGGAAGTTAACATAAAGATATAAACAAGTAAATCTTTTAAACATTAAGAAATATCTTATGTTATCTTTATCTTCTTAAGGAGATCTTCATCTTTTGATATCTTTGACCAAATCTTCCATAATTCTCCACCAGCTTGTAGAATTCCAATCTGCTAGATTTAGTCCTTATGTTTCATTCTTTTATTTATTTTGTCTCATCAAATCTAGAATCCCAACAATCTTCCCCTATTTGATGATGACAAAACAAACAAAGTCGTGTACGAACTTCATCATAAAGCCAAAGCTTCCCCTGAAGTTGAGATGTAATCATCTCCCTGAATGAAACAAAACTTCCCCTTAAGTAGATTTCCTTTGTACCATGCCACACCAAGGATCTATAAGTTGCAACCTGTTAATATTTCTTCCCCTTTTTGTCATAATCCAATAGGGGACATATGAATATAAGCAACTTTGATCTTGACCACTACAAACCAATATCACACTTCTAATCCAAGCCTTCTAACTCCTCAAATTACCCACCATTAAGCACAATAAGAAAAATGAACTTGAGTAGTAGAAACTCACACTAGCAGTAGTAATAATGACTAGCAGTAGTAAAAATCTTCACCTCAATGCATATAATTGTTAAATATTTTGACAATAAGCTTCCCATGAAACCCATATGTTAACCATTTCCGTGAATCTACAATTTGTAGGCCCTCCTATGTAATGTTACTGATGAAGAAAACTAATAAACGAACTTGATGCTGAAGTAGAATAACCCAAACTTGTGTCTTATATCTTGTACTATCCACGTGACTTCAAACTCATAAATAAATTTGTGAAATATAAGTATATCGCAACCTCGTAACTCTTTATAGTGATAGCAAATCTAAGCATTGAGCACCCTAAGTTTGTAAATCACACACCTTTGCTAGATTCGTTAAGTCTTAGTCACATCGTTTCTAAGCACAAACAAGTACCTCAAACCATATTAAAGCCATTTGAGATATGATAAGAACACGCATCCAAATAATTCCACTTCAACTTCAAATAGGTGATAAACAATCATCTTCGTAATTAATTTAAACCAATAAAATACGAGCCTTTAAATCTGTTAAGAATATGTAAAATCATAACCAAAAAGCAAACATCCGTGTGTGATTATCTTCTTCTGCCCAAAACCATATTATTCACAGTCCAAATATCGAAATAAACATAACTGGCATACTAACTGCCAATATCGACCAAGGCTGACAGTACAAACTTTCCAAACCAAAACACCAAGCAGTACTAATATTCGTTGAGCAGTACTAAGGTTTGTGAAAGCAATACTAATAATCATAAGCAGCAGCACTAACCTTCAAAGATAAGGCTAGCAATATTAACTCTGTGTCAAAAGCAGCATTAACGTAGACTTGGCAACACTATCCATGAACTAGCAGTACTACTTTACTTCGGTCAACCACCCACCCCCCCAAAAAAATTAAGTTTCAACCCTAGCGGTAGAAACTTTTATTAGCAGTACTAATCTCCCTTTGGCAGTATAAAGTGTTCCTTCCTCCCATACCTTTTGAGACACTTTTTAGCGTCAGTAAAGCACCAATATTTATGATCACCAGCAGTAATGTGTCTTGTGGCAGTAGTAACCACCAATGAGCAGTGACAAAACATATAACACTATTTTTAAGGATACTTTTTTAGTACCATGACTGACACCCTTTTAGCAAACATTTTCAGTTACTAAACTGTCACAAATTCATCATTCTCATCAACTGATAAAATTCTTTACATATAATAAGTTTTAAAGAACTCTTGAATTATGTAACCAAGAACCACAAACAGAATCCATCTGTATTGTCACGAACCAAAAACTTCCTGTTTATATCGAATAGAGTTGCTTGAAAAAACCTAAATCACCAGATTCGGGATGATAACCAGAAGCTACCGACAGAAAATTTGTACCTCTTTTTCTCCTTCATATAAGAGCACACCAAAACACCTTGTAGATCCAAGATCATGAGCAACGAGACTCAGATAACACTGTGGAGTTTGTTAAATCCTTAGAACGTTATAAGCTCAGGTTTTTTAAGACTTATTTCTAGGATAAAAATAGACATTGAACATAATCAAATGCATAGCGTAAATAGAAAAGAACAATATTAATAAACAAGATTATATATTCAAATGATTCATCAATCTAAGCCCTAATTATATTTGATTTAAAATATAACGATATACCTAACAATAAAGGATCAAGTACCCTTGAACCCCTTGAGACTACACCAACTAACTAGACGTCGTACATTGTATCTTGGTAAGGAGCACACACAACTTTTCTGGATGCTAAAAACTATGTGTCTAAGTCTCTTTATATAGAGAGATCATGAACTTACAAAGGAATTAACATAACGATATATGCAATTAAATCTTAAACATTAAGGAATATCTTTATATCTTCTGTTATCTTTATCTTCTTAAGAATATCTTCCAGAATCTTCATATTTTGATATATTTGACTAAATCTTCAATAATTCTCCATCAGCTTGTAGAATTCTTTAATGAAAATTTTAGTCCTTTTGTTTTATTACTTGTTTCTTTTGTCTCATCAAATCTATAATTCCCAACAAAAATAATCAGAAGTCATTATCTTGAAGCACGGGTTGTAATCTGAAAAATGATTACAAGCCATTGACTTGAGCTACAAAACTTGACAATGTTTTATTTGAATAGCTCAAGACAGAAAAGATTCCTCTTTTTGTTGTTAAGGATAAATGCACTGAAGCGTACATTTTTCTTTTATTTGAAGACCGGGTTGTTATTTATCATTTAATAAAAACAATAATGACATGGAATTAGACAACAAACTTTAAAAACCATTCAAGCACGGTGCCAACAGGTTTACCAAGTTTTAAAAACCATTTGAAAGTTGTGTCAAGTAGATGTAAAGACGTTGAGTTCCACGAGGGCTTGAAACCGGGTGTTTCATTTGAAAACAACTCTCGTGGAATCAACAGAGATTTAAAATTCCTTTTGATTTTCTATTGATTATTGAAACTCGTTGTTTCTTAAGGAGTTTTAAATCTTGTTGATGAAATATAATATTCCATTTTATTAGCGATTTGGAGTTTCTTTGAAATTCTTTTTTTGAACCGTTTAAAATCTTATGTATCATGTTGACTGTCCGAAGCAGAGTCATTCTTATTTTGAATTGAAAGCATTTTTGAATTGGAATATTTGAAATATTTCGAATGACTTTGCTTTGGTCTCCACACTTGTTTTGCTGGTGTAAAATGAGAGGGTGAAATTACAAAAACTTGATTCTTTTCTTTTAAATCACTTGTCTTAAAAACCATTTGAGAGTTAGATGTTTTAAAAGTTTGAGATTTCTTAAAAAACCTCCACACTTGTTTTACCGATGTAAAATGAGAGTGTGATGTTTCAAAAGATTGTTTCTTTGCATTTGAAGCAATTGTCTTAAAACCGTTTTACGGAGTAGGTGTTTCAAAAGTTTGAGATTTTTTAGAAAACTTTTTACCTTTTTGCAAAGAATAGGTTGTTGATTTCAACTTTATATATATATATATATATATATATATATATATATATATATATATATATATATATAAATATATATATAAAATTATATATATCAATATATAATATAAATATATATAATAAGAATTATCAAAATATAGAAGAGTGAGAATTCCAAGAGGCTTTTAAGAGATTATTAACTTTTATCCAAAGTAAAACCCTAAAAAACCTTCCCGGGTCGTTTCCCGACGAGATGTGAATTTGAAAATCGTGATTAAGTTCGTGATCGCGTGATTGAATATTTTAATGATTTTTACTTAGGATTCCTATTTCTATAAATATAAAAGCAAAAAGAAGTAAAGTCAAACCTAAAACGAAAGCAATTAAAGATTTAGAATAAAAACGATAACGGGAATCAAAACCGAGCTCTAAAAACCTAAATCCTACAATTTTAACCCTACAAAAGAAAATTTAATTTTTAACAATCCTAAATGATAAAAGAAAATTTTAGAAAAAAAGAATTATGTTTTTTTGACTTTTATTTTATTTATTATGAATTAAAAACAGTTTTACACTAAAAAAATAATAAAAAATACTAAACTAATTTGGAAAATTCTGAAAAATTTAGGAAAAGTACTTCAAATTATATAGAATCTAAGAAAAATGCAAACTGGAAAAGTTACTAAACGAATAAAAAGAAAATAAGCAAATAAGCTCGTATAAGCAAAACTCTAAAAGATGGTTAAATATTAAATATCCTAAACTATAATCGAAAAAGACCTTAGGGCAGTTGGTGTTGAGGGGTGTGTGTAAAGACTAGGTTGAGGTTGTGGAGGTCTTGGGTTCGAGCCTTGCTCACCTTTGACTTCCCAATTTACTTAGTTTTTTATTTTTTGAAATTTCTTTTTGAAAAAGCTTAATACAACTAAAATAAGAACTTTTTGTGAAAGGGCTTTTTATAAAAAAGTAAAATAAGCTAGAAATACGCAATTAAAGATGACAGTTAAGGCTTTTAGGCTAAATGACTATAAGGCTAACTGTTGGGCTTATAAAGACTAAATAATCACTCACAGAAACAAATAAGCTCAAAACAAATGACACCCTAACCCTAATAAGCACTTATAAATAAAAATAAGCAAAGAAATTGAGCAGAAAGGCACTAAAAAGCAATAAGACAGATTGCATAAGAAAACTAGTTTAAAAAGGGCTAACAAGCTACTTTTTAGCTAATTTTTAAAAGTCATAAGCTATCCTTATGGCTTAATGACTTATATGCAGATCAAGTTTATTCTATAAGCTACAAGAATCAACAAAGAAAAAGCATTTTGAAACACAAATAAGCTATGAAAAATGCTAAGGAAAAAGACAGTTTTCAGTTTTTTTATAAAATTCTAAGTTAGCTTTTGCAACCTAAGAATAAGCTAGTAAAAGCTGATTTAAAACTTTAAAAAGCCCAAACAGATTTAGCTTATTAGCCAATAAGCTTGTGCCAAGAATTTCAAAACCTAAATCTAACATTAACTAAGCTAATTTTAAGATTTAAAAGTGGCTTTTAAAAACTTGTAAAAACACTTGACAGATGACACTCAATTTTAACATGGCAAATGCATATTTAACCAACTCTTTTCCTGTTGAATTCAGGAACAAGATAAAACATAAACTTGACCTTAAAACATCTTTTTAGCAAAAATCAAATATCATCAGTTTGAACAAATGTTAGAATCACAGATTTTAAGAAATTATAGACAAAACCTTAAAACTAAATTTGATGCCTTAAACCCTTTTAAAAACAGATTTAAACAACTAAAAAGGGCTTGACAAAGTTGGATTGATGACCTACACAATTTTAAAACTCATTTTGACCCATTTTTAACTCTTATCCCAAACACCCCTTTAAGAATCTCAAATCTATTTTAAGACTAGTTTTTAATGATTTAAGCTAAGAATTTCAAGAACAGACAACCAACAATGAATATTAATCAATAAGAAGCAATAAGAACACAGAAATAAGCACTGAAAATAAGCAATAAAGATTAAGCAGTCTTAACTAAAAAATGACAGATTTGACTAAATCTTGAACTAAGAGTCTACAAACTATAAAGTAGCATCAATAAGCAATAACAAACATAATTAAGCATGAATAAGCTTAAACAAACAGTAAATAAGCAATAAGCACTTTTTAAGCTAAAAGATGAAAATGAGAGACTTACAATGCCTTTTACTCTAAACAAGGGCAAATAAGCTCAAAAGAGCTTTGTCTACAAGCTCTAGCTTGTCAAAGACAAGCTAGTAAAACCCACAATCCTTCCAAATCTAGCTTGTCATCCATATAGCTTTTTTTTGAGTAAAAAGACTTAAGCTATATAAACTATAGAAAAGTTAATATAGCTTAAGTGAAACAGTTTAAGAGTAAGTAAACAAGAGCTTAAGAGAGATTAACAAACATTTTTAAAACATTAAGTGCATTAACTTAAAAAAAGGGGTTCAACATAAAAACTTAATTTTCATTAAACTTCAAAACATTACAAGACTTTGAAAAGGAAATTACAATAAACTTAAAAGACCTAAAGAAAACTTTAAATAAGCTGTAAAATGACAATAAAAATAAGTACTAAAAAGCTAGATGCCCTAATGGCTGCCAATGGTCTTCTCTTTTATAGCCGAATGAGAAGGTTCTAGGTCTTGAGCTTGTGTTTCTTGTGTGAGTGCTCTCCAAGCCTTCAAATTTGAGCCCTTGATTCCTCTTTGTGTTTCTTTAAATCCATCACAGCCCTTGATTCTTGAAATGTGTCCCATCAGCCAATGAGATTTCATGGGATTGCCAAGGTGGCAATCCTTTGATGAGGTAGGGTTAAGTGGGGTTTGATTGGGAAGAAAAAGAGGGAAAGAGACAGTTTGTCGTGGTGCAGGGTGTGGGAAAGTGATGGATGAATAGTGGGATTTGGGTTTGGCGGGAAAAGGATTTGGGGGTACTGTTAGTTTGATTTTTAACGAGGGTTAGGGGTAAAGGATGTGGGGTGTAAAGGGTTTAAGGTTATAGGGACTAAATGTGTTAGTCCTAAGGACTAACAGTGTTAGTCCTTAAGGACTAACTATGAAAAAGGGTTATAGGGTGTGGGCTAACAGGCTGTTAAGTTGATTTGGGCTTTTATATTTGGGCCATGATTTAATTAAATGGACCTTGGGCTTTTATTGATATAAAACCTTTTAAGGATGTCTTCAAATATCTTAACGGGCTGACCCGACCCATTAGATGGGTGCGGGTTGGCCCATTTAAGATTTCTTCGATTTTGGCTTCGTCTTTGTCTTTGACTTTTTGACTTTGACTTTGACTATTTACGCTCTTTCCAATCCCGTGTTTGGTTTTGTTGTTTTGGCTTAATTTTTGTCTTTTTGTGAATATCCGTAACCTGCACATCATAAATGCAAAACACACAAATACAACGTATTTTTGGTATGTTTTTGGTCTTTTAAGCCCGTTTTAATGGATAAATGGTATGTGTAATTAAGCACATACCAGTTGTAAACTGAGAAACCCTTTTTGAAAAAGGTTTTAAGGATTCACCCGTATGAATCTTTTCCAAAACACTTACTTTAGGTTTTGAAGATTTTAAAACATTGGTTTTCCTTTTTGTCCAGATAAGTGAATCAAACTTTACTTTTTAAGGCATTATACGAAGTTCTCAACTCATGGTATTCTTTTTGACAAGAACGAATATCTTGTGATGCCAACTTGGATTCTAAAGATGCAATTTGTTTCAAAAGCTGATCTTTTTCATTTTTAAGTAAAGACTGTGCAGTGACTGGTTTTGACAAATCCTTTTGTACACAACTTTGGGACTAAACAATGATTTTGAAAATTGAGATGCAATCAAAACTTTATCAGCAGGTGGTTTTCCCAAAATTGAAAGTTTATCAAACTTAGTTTCCATAGACTTCCCTTTTAGATTTTCAAGTTAAGTTCTTAAATGATTAATTTCTTTCAAAAATTGATCCTTTTCAGCTTTAGAATCGTCATCCTTACGAGCCAATTGTCGTTCGAGAACAACTTTCGTATTTTCAAGTTTTTCAAAATACGCTTCAAATTTAGTTGTTTTGTTCGGCAATTCAAGTTTGACATCATCAAAATCTTTTGTATGTTGATTTAAAACCTTTTCAAGCTCGACAATCTTTGTTTGAAGCTCACATTTTGCACTTTCACAAATATTCTTTTTCTCCCTTGATTCCTTTTCAAGTTCCAAAATATTACTCTCAGCAATTGAACTTGGAAAGGAATCACCTTTTCCCAAAATGTGATCAAACTTTTTATCCTCAAACTCAGACAATTTAGACCTTAAATTTTCTTCCTCGTGTCGTGTTATGTTTGAACTTTGTGTCTGAACTCGTGACTTTTTGATTGAATCAAACAAGTTTTTATAAACTAGCTTCAAGTGTTCATTCTCTTTAAGTAATGAAGCGACTTGATATTCCAACTCAATGTTTCGAGTTTCAATTTCATCCATATCGAACTTAATTTTAACTTCATCACATTGATTAGTCTCAACCCTGAACTTTGAATTGACTCAAACAAATCTTTATAAGTCTGTTTCAAATGTGCATTTTCGATTTGTAATGATGCCAAAAAAATTCTCATTTTCTTTTTGCAATGTTTTCAAAGAATTATTTTCTTGCGTTTTGTGCTGAAGTGCTATTTCAAAAGCAATACTTTGTGCCTCCAGTTTTGAAAAATCCTTTTGTAACTTTGCAATGGTCTTTTTGAGACAATCATTTTTAGACTCAAGTGTTTGGTTTAATGATTCAGTTGTTTTATTCTCAATTACGAAAGCAAGCAAAGGACTCTTGAATTTAGGTTGCTCAGCATGTTATCTGTCATTAGCAAACACATTGTATGCAGCAGTAGATTGTACCTCATTCATTGGCTCTAGTTCATTGGAGAGTCTGATATCTACACCTTCGGCCCTTGTATCATTCCATGATCTATTGCTTTCATTCTACTTTTCTGACTGTGTCCCGCTTCTTTCATTGACAACCAAACCAACATCACATTTATCCTTAACCATAATAATCATTCTCTCTTGCGTTTGGATCATTCTTTCATTTTCCCTTCTATTATGCGCTCTTTTGTATAATCCTCTTTCAACAATGGCCTTTTCAGTTGAATCCATTTGACTGATTAAGATATTTTGGAAAGATTGAACATCACATAGAGTTTATTCTGTAAAGAAATGGTTTGCCATTTGATCCCCATATTCCATAGAGATATGTTGATCAATGAAGTGCTGAAATTGATTCTTGAACTTTGAAGACAACCATGGTTATTTCTTCATGAAATTCAGCTTCATTGAGTTGATGTTCTAATTTATCTATGTTGAAGAACAACCTTGGTGTGAAATATTCAACATCGTCACCAAAGAATGATGAAAAAGCCCGTTGAAATCCTTTTGAGAAGCAAGTATTTGGTAAGTCTTCTTTGGAGAAATCCTCAAGGAGTGTATGAAGTATTTTAAAATGTATCACGCACTTCTTTTTCAATCTTTTCTCTCTATTATCATCCGTATCATCCCCTGGACTGCTGCATTCACCCTTCTGGGTCATCTTTTCTAGTCTCATCATCTCAAATTCAATCACGCGTCTTTCATTTTCCATTCTTTCTTTGACAACTCTTTCTTTTAGCCGCAACCTTTCTTCATGAGGTGCTCTTGCATCTATTTCTTTTTCTATACCATTCAGGTAGCAAGTAATTTTATCTTTGAAACTCTGAGTGCTATATCCAGTGTAATTTTCAAATTCTTTCACTTGTCGATCAAAATTCGAACCACTGTAGTAAACGCCCATATCATGTTTTTGATATAAAGTTGTCTCAAACAGTTTCTTGAGCCATGCGAACCATGTTTTGAAATCACACTCATGAAATTATTCTTTGTCAAGTTGTATCTAGTCGATCCATGGCACGAACAAATATTTTTTTTGAAAGAATCAAACGTCTCTCCAAAGAGTCCCTTAAAAGCTGTTTCATTCTCGCTCCCTGGATTTATGTTTTCAACGCATGTCTTAATTCCTTGAATATTTTCGTTGCATTCCTCTTTAATTTTTTTCATTCTTTCTTGTAATCTTCGCAATTCTTTCATGTCTTTTCTCAAAGATGAAGATACTATATCTTTCAATTCCATTTTTTTATTTATCACAATAATAAACACAATGGATATTGAAAAATGAACACAAAAATTGTTCAACACAATTAAGATCCAACGCGAACTCAAAAATTCAAACCAAATTATCAATCCCTTTTGAATTATCTTTTCGTAATTTAAACCTTGAACCAAAATTTTTACTAAAAAAATTATCTTTTCTCAAAACTATGTATGTTTCACAAAATCATACCCGGTTAATTTTATAACCTGCTAAGAAGTATCATGTATACCCGGCCTACACTTGTACTTACTCGATCTGTTTCAAAAAAATAAGAAGCCCCGGCCCACACTACTTAGAACCAGCCCAATGTTTAATTCTAACCCTAATGACTTAATATAAAAGCATAGTACCACTACACAATCCTAGTATTCACTTCTCAAACAAACAACGCAACCTCTTATCTTTTCAGTTCCTAACTTTTAATACTCAACACAACAAAACACATATTTTCCTTCTATTAAAATAAATCGACTCTCTGTCCTTTGCAAGCACACGAAACACAAACCAACTACACAAGTTTAATCCTTTATTGATAAACCACACAATCTGACTATATTCACTACTTCAAGATATAGTACAAACAAGACACAGGTAGGATTTTGATTTGTTTGTTTTCGTTTCTTGTTTTTTCTTTAAATCGAAACAAAAAGAGTCGTGAACACTCTTGTTTTTTACTTTTCTTGAGTGGGTTTTGAATATTAACTGAAGTTAGCCTTCAAAAAATTTGATCTATGATGTTTTTGTGTTAAGATCTTTGTTAAAGATTTTGATAAACAATGAAGCACGAAACTGAGATCTTTCTTTCGTATTTTGAATTGTTTGTTATGTTGTTGTGTGATGGGGAGAATGAGTACTAGGTTAGTCTTGGAATTGTTGTTGATGTTGAGGGTTTTGATTAGATCTTAAAATGCATGTGGGTTTTTTATACAGATCTATGATGAAATGTGTTAAAATCTTTTAAAGATTTGAGACAAGTCCAAACAAACACAAATCTAAGATCAATGAAACTTGTTCTATTTCTTTTTCTTTTTCTTTTTCTGTTTTGGTATGATTGTTTTAGCTTTCGTATATTACTTTCATTTTTGTATGGCCTTTTCGGTTTCGTAACAGGTTTTGTACACCCTTTTGTAAGCACAAGTTTCGTATGTTACTTTCTCATCTTGCTTTCGGTTTCGTAAATTTGCTTTCGGTTTCGTATCTGTTATGGTTGCGTAAACTACAGCTTTCGTACACTTTCACTCTCGTACGAAACCTTACTTTCGTAAATATAGACTTTTCGAAAATGATAAGCTTTCGTAGATTTACTTTCGTATTTTCACTTTCATAAATCTTCTTGTATACAAAACCTGATGTTTTCGTAAGTTCTTTTTCTGAAAACGTGTGATAAAAATGCGTATCTATCTTTATAGATCTCAAATTTCTTGAAAAACGCGTTTTCAAACAACGTGTTGACCAGAAAACGTGTTCTTTGATTGTTGACCAAAAGTCAAACTTTCGTAAATTCGAAAATACGAAAGTTGAAAAGCAGTTTCCAAAAGTTGCTTTTGTATCTAAGAAAATAAGTAGATTTAGCACTTAATGATAACTAGAAAAATCAGATCTAAACACTGGATTAAGCTGATGTAGACTTATAAACTCTAATAAGCACTTGTATGACCTAAAAAACTATTTGTTGACTTATTAGACTTAAATATGCTGAAAGAAGCTTGAACTAAAACTGATAACAACCTGAATAAGCAAAATAAGCAGATTGACCAGATTTTAAGCACTTTAAGACTAGAAAAAGCTATTCAGACCTTAAATGACTTTAATAAGCAGTTTTGATGACTTAATAAGCAGTTTGCATAATAAAACAGAATAAGCTTCAATCAGATCAATGAAACACACATCACATCATAAATAAGCACTCTAAAAGCTAAAAAGTCATCAAAATAAGCTGTCAGAATAAGCAATAAGCTCGTCTGAATAAGCTGATCAGAATAAGCTATCAGAATAACCACTTGTTATATATTGATTTAGGGTCGAATAAGCTATTTAGTGTATGTTTAGGTGTTTGTGTATGTTTGTTATAGAGAGAGAAAGATTAGAGAGAGAAAGTAGGTAGAGAGAAGGAGGAGGAGAGGATTAGGTATAGAGAGAAGAGTGAGAGAGAAATGAGAAGAGAATATTTGATTACTAACCTTATCAATGAGGTGGAGGGTATTTATACCCTTTACAATATGAGCCCTTAGCTCATGGCTTTTTCATAGCCTTGTCTCGTGACTACATTTCAGTTACGAGACCTTCACTTAACTATTACACGCTTAATATTTCTCTAATTATTACAAGACTTTTATCTCAATAAGATCGTCGCTTTTTCTCTTTCTAACACAAAAGATGATGAAACTAATGATTTTGATGATTCTGATATAGATTTATCTGAAGATGAACCAAAAAGAGATGATGATGCTGCAGGATTTGGAGTGTTCATGTATAACAAGTCCACATAACCACTCAAATCTACATACCTCAGTCCCATAGTTACATGTTCCTCTTTGGAGTACATTCAGAGTCTGCTAAATGAACCACCTGCAAATGAATTAACGAGTTTTATGAGCAACCCAGTTTATACTGATGCTTACACAACCTCACTGGTGGCTAACCTAGAGGGAAATCTTGAGGTAACAAGCTATATATCAGGTGCATCTGAAGTACCATTTTGTACACATGTAGATGTTCAAGCAACTAACCTTGTATTGCAGGAAATGTTCCCAGACGAGGCTACTCATCACAAGTCATCTCAACCAGCTAATACAACACACTATCTTATTACAAATCCCCAACATAACTTACTTTAAGCCAAAGCAAAGAAGCTCATGCAAAAGGCAAAGAAGAACATGAGGAAGATTAACTTCAAGAAGGCAGTTGCTTAAAAGTTTAAAGAATATGATCAGAAGCTGGAAGCTCTTATATCTATCAATGTCTCTGAAGTAATTGAAAAGGTTGTCCATGCAAAAGTTCTGACAGTAACTGAAGAAGCTTCTACCTACTCATGTCCCAAAAGCCGTAGCTAACTATGTTAAGCCTCGACTTAACAACTCCATGCGTGAAGTCATGAGAAACAACCAGACTAGTCTATTCACCAAACCATCAACCAACACTGATGATCTTTCAGAGATGGAATTGAAGCTAAAGCTGTTAAACAAAATGCAACTAAACAAGTCCTATGAGACTCATGATACTCATCAACAACTTTACAACACTCTTTATGATTCCGTCACTCTTGATCAAGAAGCACTTGATGCTCAAGATACAGAGCCATCCTTCTATAAAAGAACTCACGATGATCAGGACTATCCTAATAATCGTGAGGGGGAGAACATGAAGAAAAGAAGAAATAATGCTGGTGAACCCTCTTCTAGATCATCAAGAAAATATAAGTCTCTCATGGTTCAAGCTCAAGATAACACTCATGATGATCACCCTTAAGACCAAGAAGATTTATATGTTCAGGAACATCCCAATGCTGGATGGTTCATGAAGAAATCAAGGTCAGCAGATGCTGCTAAAAAAGGACAACATGGTTTGACATGCTTTTAATATCAGACATTGATCCAAATGAGAATCACATTCTTAGACCATCTACTATGGCTATAGGAAATAAGCTTAAAGAACTTATCCAGAAGGACAAACTTACAATAGCAGATCTTGAAGGTGTAAGATTAGAAAAGCTGAAGCAACAGTACAAGAACGATGTGGAACTTGAATATCATAATGATCAACTCAAAGCAGATGTGTTAACTAAAGCTCAGTGGAATAGTAGTGAAGGCGATGTGTCCAAGCCAAGATCATTTAAACATCACATGTCAAAGAGCTCAAAACCTCACCCTAGCTTTTACAACAATGACTTTATTACCTGGTAAACCTTAGCACTGGAGAGAAGTATGCTACATCTCTCACTAAGCATTATGCTGTAAGGTACCACATCCAAGGTATTGAAGATATGATCCCAGACAGATGGAGTAAAGAGGTACATCATTATCAGATTGAAGCCCTGAATGGAATTCATCACTGGGAAGATGCAAGACAAGACTTCTTCAAGGCAGAATTCAATAACAGATTACCAAGAAAAGTCTACTCTGACAAGAGAATCATATCGGTTGTAAGAGTTAATGTGAAAAGAAAATGGGGTTATGGATTCTTGTCAACAATTGTAGTCAAGAGATCGGATAAAAAGGAGTATACATTCAGTTATGCAGATATACCCAGACTCAACCTCAATGATATAGAAGACATGTACCTGCTCAAAGTCCAAGACAAGTTGCACCATCTCCAGTCTGAGTTTGAGAAAGACTTTAACAACGCACTTCTACTCTTTATTTGAAGAACAGTGATACAAAACAGAGTTGAAGATTTATAGTTGGGAGTGGAGAGCTACCAGCGAACCCTCAACCTGACCAAGTCCAAGAATTACTTTGAAGGAATCGAAGACAAGATACCATACACAATGTCTAGAACAGATAAAGGGGTAGTGTATCTCAATCAACACAACCGCAGGTCTCTGATGAAGCTTAATAAAGTTAAGAAATTTTGTGATGGTACTCTAAAGAAAATTCAAGAAAACCCGATTGACATGGTGAATAAGAATGAGCTGGGACAAGGTAACAAAAGGTTGAGGGACGTGATTGGAATGATAAGGACATCAAAAGATCTACAGAAATGCTGGACAAGATTGATCAAGTCATGAAGCGCTGAGAGTAGCTAAGGAGATTTGAAGAGTATGTTGGTGGACGTCCCAAGACTATTGATCCTCGTTTTTATGTAAGACCTGTGTAACCACCTCTTAGGGGGGATTGTTAGAAACACATAAAGTATTGGTTACAAGGTCATTTATCTAGTTATCATAGTCTAGGGATTAGTTGAATAAATAGGGAAGGACTTGTTAGCAATTTATGTAAAGTCCCTTTTCCTCTTTAGTCCCTCCCTTCTACCGATATATAGAGGGCTAAGGGTAAGGAAAGGGGTGGTGAGTTCTTACTCTCTTAATCTAATATTTCATTCTTTCTTTCTCTCTCTACTTTCTCTCTTTAGGAATCTCACATGTCCTCTCTCCCTCTCCTCTCTCTCACACTACACCTCTCTCTCTCTAAATATATTAGTGTAGTATATGTTTATGATATCTATCAATGTAAATAGAGAATAAACTCTAGACGCATTAAAGGTACACAAGTTTTTGTAATTACTGGTATGGATGAGAATCACACATGTCTTAAAACTAAAATTTATCCTAATCATCGAAATGCAAACAAAAAAGTAATTAGTCATATTCTTAAAGAGAAGTTAAAAGATAATAGGCGTGATTACAAAGCAAAGACATACAAAAGGATATCATGGAGCAAAACAAGATAAATACATCTTACCAACAAGCATGGAAAGGACAAGATTGTGGGTTACAGATGATAAGGGGTTCACTGGTTGAATCGTTTGCTCAATTACCATATGATTGTTACAATCTGGAAAGAGAAAACCCATGGAAAGTACACGTATCAAGACAAGTGATGAAAGAGTTTTTGAGATGTTATTCATTGTCATTGGTGTTTTAATAAGTCCACTTCAACTTTTTAGGATAAATATATGTATTTTATTAGAATACGTCTATTATAAGATGTTTACAAAAATTTATGCAGATACGCACGTTTTTGAATGATCTATTATAAGATATGTAATCAGATGTTTATACATGATTAATTAAATTTCGGTGCATATGAGTTCATGGGGGAGAAATCTTTTGTGTAAACAAGTGATTTAATTAAGTTTTCCATTGTGTGCTTTAATCTGATTAACTGCAAGTTTGATTGTCAAATAAAAATTAAATTACTGTATGTTGCACTATGTTTTCCATCACCACTATGGTGGTTTATAAATAGGTTTATAGTATTATGATGAGGTTCATACTTTTGTAAACCATAGTGAAAACATGTTCCATGCTTACATGACATGAAAATGTCTAATATCTTAAACCTCTCTATAATTTTATGCATTTACGATATATATGATGTTCATATAACTTTAAAATATTTATGTGTAGAAGAAATAAGTTTATACAATCAAAAATTTTAAAAAATCTGACTTTGATTAATTATAAACACGAGGACTGAAGCCCGCGCTTCGCTGCGGGGCGTAGGATTTTATGTTGTTCGACGCACACGAAGAAACGTCTTTGTATTAGTTGTCCTAGGTAAGTTATGCATTACATTAGGGGCAAAAGAAAGATGTTTGTATACATGTTACATGCTAAGTTAGTTAGTTGTTTACAAAAGGATGCATATCATATTTTTTTACTAGTTGCGTGTCTAAGCTCCCTTCTTTTTCTTTGCTTTAGGTGATAGTCGTGGAAGCAACTATCTTTTCGCGGTGGATTTTGTTTCTGTTGTTGCCGGTTCACTTGGGGAGGTCTCTTTTTCTGAAAAAGATAGGTTGCATTCATAATTGCTTGTAAAACTACAAAGTCTGACTTCATATAAGTTACCGATAAATGCACGTTACTTGAGCTTGTTGCTTCAGCTTTGTGTGCTCCTATGGTTGTAACAATTGTTTTTTGCTACCTCGCCTATGAGGTCTTGGGGAGGAGTACCTGCAGGCATAGGAAGATTAGATATTTTATTTCTAGCTATCATGTAACAATATTAGAATTTGCTGATATCTAACATAAGCCTTAGTGTGTAGCTAAAATTCTTTGTTGATATTCTACTCTCTAAAAGAATTCTCTTCTTTTGTTAGTGTGTGGTACCCTACATATATTCAGAAGATATCTATAGTGAGAAAGGACAAAGGAAATTGCACACATTTTAATGCCATTTTTGGAAAGCAAAATATTTTTAGAATATACTGTCATTCATTGATGTTTTTTGCATGTGCTTGGGGTCTCCCTATTATGCTTTAAATCATGGTGTTGTTCACTATGCAGTTGTGCCTGCCTATTTAAAGAGTGCTTAGAGGACAGTCATTTCCACACATGAGTTGTGAGTTCAAATATAAATATAGTAAAGTGATGGAAAGGTTGCCTAGATGCGATGAATTATTAAGGTCTGCTAATACTCATAAGTGGGAGGAGACCATGATTCTTTATTATCGCAGTTTTATTAATGAAGATTCTAGGATTGCTAGGGAGACTAACAGGTTGTATGGGGAGGTGGTTGTTGTGGTGGAGGAGAGGGCGCAGTTTCTTCAAGAGTTAGATGCTTTGCCATGACGACTTGTGCCTGAGAAGATGGCTGATTTTCTATGAGAGACTAAGAGAAAGGATACGGAGAGAATGTTGTAACTGCAGATCTTAGGGAGAGAGGCATAATTAAGGGCCCGTAAGAAGGAGCATTTTATTCAAAAGTTCAAGGGCGTGGTGCCGTTTTAATCCTAATGTTGAAGTGTCATGTGTTTGCCTTTTTATGGTGTGTCAGAATAATGTATTGTGCCTAAGCTAGATTTAGTCCCAATCCTGTGTTAAAATGCTTGTTTTAACGTCTTTTAGGAGTGCTTTTGTGGAGTCTTGTTTGTGTCTGTGTCGGTGGTCTGTAAAATATGTAGCTTATGGTTTGTAAAATATTATAAAAACTTACATTTACCAGGATTTCTGACCCAACAATCGCTGGCCCAATCTGATGCCTGACCCGGCCCGAACCGGCCCAAATCGTGCTCCATCGATCCGCTAGCTCGACCCGCCTTTTTTGTGTGGTTTTATTTGTTGGTTTGACCCGACCTTCCTCTTCTCCACTCCGGTTATACCATTTTGCCCGTTCCAAATCTGACCAAAGTGCTCAATCCACTACGAGCTAATTTCCCACTAACTATGGGGTTTTGTTTCATGATTTCAAGGTGGAATCTACCATTAACTATGATTAGGGATTTATATACACGTACTCTCGGTGAATTTGGTGGTTTCATAAATTGCTTATCTTGGTTAAGGAGGAGGAGCAATCGTTTGATTTTGGTACATTCAATATGTTCTTATTTTAGTTTTAATCAATGTTGATTGACTAAGGTTCTTGATGATATTAGGGTTGAATTCTTTGTTGTTGCATTTTTTCTATCTAATGTTTGGATGATACTAGGGCTTAATTCTTTGTTTTTGTTGCATTGTTTCTATCTAATGTTTGGATGATATTAGGGCTGAACTATTTGTTGTTGTTACATTGTTTCTATCTAATGTTCTTATTTTAGTTTCATCAATGTGGATTATCTAAGGTTCTTGATGATATTAGGGTTGAATCCTTTGTTGCTATTACATTGTTTCTATCTAATGTCCTTATTTTACTTTTATCAATAATGTGTGTTTATTTGATTAGTTGAAACATCTAAGTATTCTTTGTTTAAATCCCCTAAGAAGAGGACTTTCAACTATTCCAAAAGAAGGGGCAATTCAAATGCTTCATTCTTTTCATTGGATTTTGCTTGCATAAATTGTCTCTAACTAATTGTTGCTTTCTTTGTGTGCTAATTGAATTATTAATGGCGCATCATTCAATGTTTTGTGAACTTTGTGAGTGTTTCCATTGAGTCTTGCTTGCATAAATGTATGCCATATTCTTGTGCATGACTATTTTATTGGTTTCTAAATGGTTTCTAATTCTTTCCTGTTTTGTTTGATGTACTATATTTCAAAACACTTTTTGTTGCGCGTCGTATTGTTGTAAAACTATTTGCTTTCAAAGATGTTTTTATATACGTGTTTTGCGGTCATTGGCGGCTGTATCTGTATATCTAAGTATGAAGGGGGAAAAAATAGTCCAACCTAAAATTAGTGGTCCTAAGCAATCAAAAAACCAACCATCAAATGTTCCTTCTAAGGTACAAAATGCCACAACACTGGTGAGTTTTAATAATGTATCAATCGATTATGGCTACGTCTGCGACGTTCCATCCGTTGAACCTGCAATGGATATTTAGGCTGCCGGTTTTGAATACTCACATGCATATGGTGGCAATTATACTTCGCAAGGTGACTATAGCCTTCTTCTTGCTTTTTTGATACC